>JBBBDQ010001438.1:3130000-3140000 GCA_037127315.1 Ascarosepion bandense | reverse complement strand
TTTTTATTAACCAGTGGTCTAGGATTAGGTGTGTACAGCAATATAGTTATTGTTACAAAATTTATATCCGCTCTGCCTTTTCCTGAAAGTAATTATTAACAAAAGATTCTCAGAAGGGCTTCAGAAAGTCTTCCTGGAAAACAACAAATTGTAAGAGTTACTCACAAATGCAGACAGACTGGGTAACCTCAAATGCCATCGATTTTTTTTCGGCATAATTGAATAAACCATCATTAAAACTTGATTTGCTTGATGTTTGTGGATTATCTTTGGTTTTATTAATAAACAAACTCTAAGTGTTTCTTTTTCAGGTCAGGGAGACAATGTGGTTCATATTTAATGGAAAGATTTTTTAAAATGACATAAATATTTTGAGCTGATGCTTTTTGAATTTCATAGGGAAAAAAATAATGTTGTGTTCTAAATATTTTATATTCTTGCATAAGGGAAAAAACTAATTAGCCTCTTTGCCTGTATACTGAATCTGTTGAAATTCATCTCTTTTAATTCCAAAGATCATTATAAATGTTATTATTATAGATAGAAATATAAGAATATTATTAAAAAGCAAGTAACAAGCAAAAATAAACATAGAAAAGTATAATATGTTAAAATATACTTTGAATTTTATTTAAAAGCATGTATGTACACATAATGTTTATGCACCTGTGTACAACGTAATCACCTGATTGAAATTTCTAGTGCCCCTGATCTAAATTTATGATTGAATTTGATGACAATCGACATTTGTATATTCTTGACAATTCATTTTGGCCTGTATAAAACAAGATTTCTTCTGTAGAAAGCAAAAAGAGGAGCAAGTTTCATTTTCAGGAAGAATATTTTGAGTAAAAATTCATTTTAAAGCCTGTGAGAAAGTTCTCAAAATAAAATTCTTCATTTATATGGGGGAAAAAAATTGTTTAAATAAACCAGGAAAAATTAATTTCTGTTGTGTTCTTTGATTTCTGAATGTCAAAAAGATATTTAAGCTTTAAAATGTGTGGTCAGAATTTGTGACCAACTAAAAAATTTTCCTGAAAGAAAAATACAAAAAAAAAAAATGTAATAATCACATCAGTTACGTAATTTTGGTTCATGGCTTTGGTTCATGTGTTTTGTTTTACTCACTACTTTAACTGAGTCAATTTTGTCAGGTTTTTTTGCTGATGGCCATATCACATTAAAACACCTGTTCACATACGATCACCAAAGTTAAGCAATGTTGAGTCTGGTCAATACCTACATGTGGATAACTATTTGGGAATATTAGGTGCAGTAAGCTTGAATGTGTAGGTGGTGTAATGAATAATGACTGAATTGTTAGTCGGAGAGCTGAGAACCAATTCCATTTGGGTTCGTTATATTCATTTAGGCATAGATACTCTTGGGAAACATGAATTAACCTCTTCTCAAAAGACAAAATTCTTGTAATTAGCATAGGATGAGCAGGGCAACCATCAATCGCCAAATTTCAATCACTAATTTCTTATTCTTTTTCTGTAAATGGTTTACAGTTTATTAGAGTGTACATTATAGTATTAGCAGTTTTTGCATTATGATATCATATAAACATTATCTCAACTTTAGCTGTTTCTAATTATAATAATCTTATGGTGGTATTAGAATATTAGCAATTTTTGCATTATGAATTATAGCAACATTATCACATTAGCTGTTTCTAATTATAATATTATGGTGATATTAGAATATTAGCAATTTTTGCATTATGATATTATAGCAATATTATCACAATAGCAGTTTCTAATTATCATATTATGATATTAGAATATTAGCTGTTTTTACATTGTGATATAGCATTATCATCCACAATTCAGTTGGCTTTTTGAAATGTGTCTAAAAGACTACTATGTTTGTCATTGCTGCTCTATTGTTAAACATGGCTACCAGTATAGAGTGTATATAATCTCCAGTCATAAATACAGTATAAATGAATATGTATAGATACCTTTAGATATGACCTGATGTGTTTGTATGTATGTGTTTGTATTCAGTAAAATTATATACTTTTGTAAAAAAAAAAAAAAAACGTTTTCCAAGTTAAGTTTTACTATATTTGTGATGATTTTCTGGAAAAATTGTCCAACTTCTGAGCTTTTTGTCAGAACAAGTTGAGGCAGAAGATTGGAAAAGCTGACAGGAGAGAAGAAGATGGGAGGGGATAATGAGAAAAAAAAAATATTTTTTTTTTTTATTAGTTTCTTTTCAAAAGAAAAGGACAATAGAAATCAATTGCTGTTGGGATTAAAAAGAAAAAAACCTAATATTTGTCTTTAAGTTTTTATTTCTTACAAAAAAACAATAGAAAGAAATAAAAACATTACAATCTGAAGAAATTTTTTTTATAAAATGAAACTAAAAAAAGCTAAATTTATTTTTTCCCTTTTCGGATACTGATTAAAAAGGTGTGACTGTATATGTCTTTGGAGAAAGTGAGACTAACTAGACATACATACACCCATATAGAGTGTATATATTTGTGTTATATATGAATGTATATGCATGTTTTCAAAGCATGTCTCCCATCTGAATATGTGTACATATGTGTGCTTGTACTTAATCAAATTTACATGTATATTTATGTCAATATTTCTGAATGTGTAAACCTGACTAAATGCAATCTATGTCTATATTGAATAGTGTAACTTCCGTTTCTTTTCTTCTCCATCTGCAAATTTAGACACACAGGCAAAAGCTGATATGTAAAATTAAGTATGTCTTGCCCTTGATTGACATGCTAGACCCACACATAAACAATATATCCACTATGGTATAATTATACAGCTTCAACAGCACAGTCAAAAGGAATCTTAAGATAATGCGCACATGGTACATGGAGATTCACAGCAAAGCAGGATCCTTCTGGGTAGGACTGCAAACTACATCCAGCAGTAAGGCCTCTGATCAAGAGATTTTGAGGAACATGGAACCATTTCTTAATTGCTGTTGTTCCCAGCTCCACTCTGACCCAGGGTGGTAGCACCTGTTAGGGTCCCAGCTATGGGCAAACAGTAAACACCCAAACTGGTGTCAAAACATGAAAATATAAAAATACATTAGAAAAATTGCTAACGCATTTTTTGGAGGGGGGATTTAAAGCTCACTGGAAAATGAAATTTCAGCATGAAATGACCCATAAGAAGTTAATAATAAACCAAACCAAACCAGGGGTTCCAAAAGTGAAACAGCTTGATAAACACACACTATGATCCTTGATAGAAGTACTGATCCAATTGTAAATAATCATTTTTTATGGGTATTTTGCTAGTTACTTTATGTATTCATTCATATTTCTTTTTAAACTGTTTTGCATATGTATTTATCAACACATATCAAAGTTTGAGTGTGTGCTTTAATTTGAAAGTATTTAAGCAGAATGCACAAATACTATACAGTGATTTACAGCATGGGTACCAAAAGGGAAACACTTTGCTCCAAGGCAGAGCACAAGTTCTCTGATACAAATAATCTTACTATTTTTTATGGGTATTATGCTAGTCATTTTCTCTTCAAGTGTTTCTGCATGCATGTCACTTGCCAGCTTTTATCTTCTTAAATCCCATTAATCTTTTATTCTTTCTTCAATATACCCTGTACCCAGTCTTGTTTCTCACTGTAACCTTGTGCACACTAGTGGCAGTCTTACCTTGCTTGGGGTGAAATGATTAAAAAAAATCTAAACAAAGTGCGAATTTATATTATATGTACTTATGAGTGTGTATGTTTATCTGTACTGAAGAGAAATGATTTTAAAATCAAATGATTGTGATATGTTCATAAATACTTGTGATAATGCATAGATTCACCAATAACAACAGTGGTCTGCATTCATGCCCAGGTAAATGCTAGGATTTCAAATTTAAAATTTCATAATAGTGACGCTACACATTCTTCCTTAAACCTAATTCATTTCTTTTATAAGTTTTGTAATCATATAGGCTAAGCTCCAGTTCTGTAACATTGCACAATTTGCACACATTTATCATATAGTCTTGCTAGATTTACACGCATACACATACACAGAGGTATCATTCTTTTTAAAAATGTATGTAGTTACAGATATCACTGTCTTTGTAAATCTGTTCATCAGAAATTGTGCTTTTTTTTTCTCCTTTCCTCTAAGAATTTGTTGAAAGGAGATAAGCATAAATAAAGAAGTCAAGACTTAGAGTAACAAAAAAGCAAAATAAAAAAAATGATATTTCTATTGAAAAAAATAAAAATAAAATGAAACTTGTCTTTTTTTTCTTCTCTTTAAAGTCTTTTGTTTGTTTCAAAGATGAAAGCAGCTGAGAATAAACAATTTTTTTAAAGAATCTTATAGCCTGACACTAATGTTATTTGTACTGCACTTCTGATTCTTATAGGAATTATTTCTCTTCTCTACTTCCATATTTTTAACTAAGCGGCAATTAAGTTTTTTTCTTGCTTTGTTGGTGATAATTAATTTGTTTGTCGCTCAAAATGCATTGCTAACTATTGACTTTTGTGAAAACTTTTAATAAGTTTTTATTGATTAATTTATAGTTTTAGTAGATAATTTTATAATATATTATAACAAATGACTTTTAATTAAGCAAAGAACTTTTACTAGCTGTTGATTTTTGGAAGTACTTTTAAGAAATAGTTTTAGTAGATCCAAAATTCTAGATTTGAGTTCCAGTAGTTGAAGAAATTTGAGGAAAGTATTTTATTGGATATTATGAGTTTTCATTTGTTTCATACTTAATATGGAATTATCATCTCTTATGGGTTTTATTTTTAAACAAAGTTTTGTTTACAATATTTGATGGCATATAAGCCTCCCCCCACCTCATTCACATCCATTATTACTTACCAAGGCTGGAGCTACTCAATCCTTACAATCCAGCCTTTATAGTGTTATAAATTGCTTACATGTACTCCAATATAGTTTGACCATTTATATTTTATGCAAAGAATAGATCATACAATACATTGGTAATTTTATTTGTAGAGGTTAAAATTTATGCATTTTCAGTAACTGGTTGAACTAAAAATAAGTAAAAAAAAAAAAAAAATTCTCAGTTAATATTCGTGCATTTTGAGTGGATGTAAGCTATCTGATAGGCCTATATTCTCATGACACCTTTAGATAACCTTAACAATAAAGGTAAGCTCCTTTAGCATTGTGTGCTGGTATTGCATTACGTATTGGTAACCTTACAAAAAGAGTTGTCATTGGAAATGAAAAACCTCAGTGAAGTAAGAACTTGTAAAGATAAATACAAATCTGAGACAAGTCTATTAATTCTTCATTTACATAAGATATTTGTTGATTTTAAGTGGCATACACAGTGGATGAGGTTTTGTTCTTCATATTGTGACAAAAAAAAAAAAAACATAGGCTAAATAGCTAAATATGAGGCCGGCCTAGGGTAAAGGAGTCATCATAGTCAGACATGAATGAAAACAAAAGTATGGTATCTAAATCTTTGTCAGATATTTTACAGTAAGTGGTTTTTCTTTAAATTTTTGGGTAGCTTTGTACAAAAAAATGAATGAAAACCATTTATTTGCTATATGTCTATTATCCTTTGTTATCTATCCACCATATCCTCATAATCATTACTTCTTTGAACCCTTCAATCTTAACATCTTCAAATCTATTGACATTTGTTATCTATCCACCATATCCTCATAATCATTCCTTCTTTGAACACTTCAATCTTAACATCTTCAAGTCTATTGACATTTGTTATCTATCCACCATATCTTCATAATCATCTCTTCCTATTTCTTCCACTTGGTAATGCACTAAATATTCCCCCACTATGTTTTTTAGCTTTCTTTACTTTTATGTGATAAAAACTGGCTTAAATTTATAAGCAATTCATATGACCAAAATGACATAACCCAATATTACTCAAAATGGCTCAAAAATATATTTCAAATAGTAAACTGCCATCATATGACAGGGAATGTTCTAATTAATCATAAAACCCTTTAGAACCCCAAAGAAAAAAAAGCAATACAATAAGTTCCAAATCGAATCCTCCAAAATAAAAAGCTGATCCAAATGGACGAAAGACTCCTTATAGCACTCTGGCTTCCATTCAGAAATGATTACTAGCATTTCATCATAATTATAATGTTGGTTTCTGCTCTCTTGCTAATGTGACCATTTTCATGTCTTCCACCCACAAATGTTGGCCCCTGTTATTACTGTAATACTACATTTGCTGTGATTCTAGTAATTTGAGATGGTGGAATTGGGTACTGTGTTATTTTTGCAGCCCCTATTTTCAATGGCTGCTTATAAATATATGGATGGACATTAGTATGGTGGAGAAAAGGAAGCAACTGTCCAAGACTTAATGCATAAAACCATGGAATTTTCTTTTTCGTTTTCTTGTTGTTTTCTTGTCCACCAATTCTGTAATTTAGATATTTTTTCTTGATCTAATAATTATGTTATCTTTTGATTTGTTTTAGTTTTGAAGGATTGCTTAGATATAAATATGACTGTTGTTTATTTTAGTTATGCATAAAAAAAAGAACATTGAGGTATTCACTGTTGGATCAGCAGAACATGTGTGAATGTGTGTATCTATTATGAGAGGGTTCTGAAAAATTTTCAGCCCAACTTAAAAAAACCTTCTCCCAAAAATATCTGGTGTTTGGTTATTCATTCTGATTTTAAGAATGGGTCAGCCTGAGAATTTTTCACCACTCACTTATATTTCTTTTTCTACATTCTATGTCTCTTCAGAACATGGGTGATTATACCTCTCCACAACTTCCTGATTTTTGTAGCTCTTTATAATATTTTTGCTATCCCTACTAATCCTTGTAATCAACCATTTACATAACTTGTTATGCTTTTCACTGTTTTTCATACATGATTGTTCGTATATATCCATTTTTCTGTAGATCCTTTACCGGATTAGATTTTCTGTGGATCTTCACCGTTGTAGTTTGTTTGTGTTTTGTTTAACGGCATATCAACCTCTGTGGGTTATTTAATGCCAAAAAGGTAGGGTTTTAAGATATTTTTTTTAATGTTCAGTTATAGTGAGAAGGTTGATTTAGTCAGATTTTGATGAACATTTTTATTTTTTTTTATTTTAGAAAATTGAAGATGCCTTCTAGTTTTGTATTCAAAAATGTATTGCTGTTTTCCTTCAAAAATGTGTTATGGTAATAATGTTTTTCTTCAAAAATGTATTGTTGGTAATATTTTTCCTTCAAAAATGTATATTTTTCTATAAAAGCCTATTTTCATACTTTCATTGTGTTTTGATCCCAGTTTAAGGGTTAACTATTTGCTCATATCTGGGACCCTAACAGGTGCTACCATTCTGGGTTTGAGTGGACCTAGGAACAACCATAATTAAGTGATGGTTTCATGCTCCTCACAACCTCCCAATCAGAGGCCTTGCTGCTAGTTGCAGTTTACCATCATACCAAGGATCACTTTGTAGTTTGTGTGTCATGTCAAATATTTATAACTTCTATTCAAGACCATTATGTCAATAAAATAAAGTTGCCTCATTAACATTTTGTATATATTTCCTGTTAGAATTGTTAATTCTGAAGAAGACCAGCAACATTTTGGCTCAAAATCTCAAGATTTTTGACTTCTGTATATGTATTTTATTCTACAAATAAGAAAAAGATAAAAATGTGGAACTCCAGCCAATGGTTAGTCATTAATACATTTGTTTTGTTAAATTTCTTTATTGAAATAGCCATTGTATTCCTGTAAAGTGTGTCGTTGTTAAAAAGGGTTGGTAAATCTTCTTTTCTGTAGTTAATATCTATTATTTTATGGACTGATAACAACAGATCAATAAAGCATTCAACTTTGCATAGATTTAAATGTTTGGAAAATGATAATTGTTCAAATAAGTGAATCCTTCTTCTTCAAAATTTAGTTGAGTCAAATTGTTATTTTTCATTTTCTTATAAGTTACAGAACAAGTTTTGAGGATTTAATCTGTTCAATAGTTCAGAATAACTCAAAAGATACACATAATCAAGACAAATGACTTACTGCTGTGAAAACATTTTCTCACTCTTCAATGCCTTATGTAAGATGAAATGAAACATTATATTCTAAAACTTTATTAAATCGACTTTTTATGACTTCATGCAAGTGATTTTGTATGAACCTAAGCTTAATAAATCTCATTACTGGCTACATTTTCACTCTATTGAGATTTTGAAAATCACTGCATGTCTCTTGCATGTGCTGGTTTTAGTTTCAACATATACACTTTCTTTAAATGTCATCATATTGTTTGTACATTTAAATGGTTTCCTGCTTGTTTGAAAATGTTGCCTGCCTATGAGAAGTTAGCAGAACCAGTCAAGGATTAAAAGAGGAAAAAAACTTAAGCTATGAAAATCTGTTGATGTTCTCTGTGACGATTACACAAATTTAATTAACCTGTAAGATTCCTACAGAGAAGATTGATTTTTTTTAAGCACCTATCTCCTTGGTTAGTTGAGAAGAGTGGAATTTTCACAGATCAGATCTCTGTTAGCTGTCAATGTCAGACTCTTTTAACTGTTGATTCCCTTTCATGAAATAGGGTATAAGGTGACATTTATGGAGCATTCAGCGGTGATTGGGAAATTTGCTGTTCCTCGTTCACAAAAACAGCAGGTATTCAATAAATGGGTACACAAAACTAGCAGGCTGCAAAAAAAAATTATTTAATAACATCTTAAACCATTTTTGAAACCACAATCTGACAAACTCTAAGCCATGGAAAAAATACAAAATTAAAAAAAACTTGGAATATCTGAGAGAATTTTATTTTTATACGAAATTTGACTCTGCCTCTTGGCATTTGAATATAATTTCTGCTAATCTGTGTTACTCTACTAGTGATGTTCAAAGGCTAAGTGCATCTGCCTGATCTCCAAATATATTCTTAATCGATGACAAAAGATATATGCAATACCTTTGGGATTGCAATAATGTCTACTTTTCTGAAGGCTTCCAATTTTAGAGAGATTCCTCAGAAATGATATTTCAATTAGATATATTTATAAAGTGTGCATATAAGGTGTATTCAAGACTGTAGTGTATAAATGGCCACTCTCAAATATACATACTTGATAAGTTCTTTATGTATTGTATGCACAGATAAATGCTTGTGAGCTTACAGTGAAATGAGTTCAATTCCAAAGGATAAAGGTTCTTTAATGAATAAAATTATCTATACTTGATTGTCACAATTCTGTTAGAACAATTTTAGTATTTCCTTTTCTATAATGTTATTTTTCAAATTCCTGAAGGTCAGGATCCCAGAAGGAATTTAAAAAATACTACTACTTCTAACAACAACAATAATAATAATAATAGTAATGTGGAAGGAGAGGTGGGTTATAGAGGTCTGGCAATCATGGGGCCTACCAATTGATAGACAGCATAACATTTTTGAAAATTATTTTTCTACTTAATTTTTGATTCCAGGAAATTGGGTTTTCTTGTTTTGTATTTTAGACATAAATATTTTTTATGAATTATTGGTCAGGACCAATTCATTTGTTCATATTCTTATATAACATGATTTTAGTATGTTTTATTTTTATTTTTAATAGTATATAAAATAGACTCATATAAATTTTAGTGTAATTTATATATAACACGTCACTCAATAAATCTCAGGCTTGACATATAATAAAAAATCCATATGATTTTTATGAAGTACTAACCTTCAAATGGCACGTGATCAAATTTGGGCTCAAACAGATTTACAAATTACAGTTATTTAAGTGAAGCTGCTGTTGCAAATTTTCAAAACAATAGAAAAATCTGAATTTCATGTGTTGATAAAAGCATTAAATACTGGCTTGATAAGTATTATTTGAACACTGCTCCATCAGAAACAACAGTTAAGAGGTGGTATGCTGACTGTAAATGTGGTCGTACAGACACAAATGATGCTAAATGCTCAGGTTGCCCAAAATCAGCAGTTGTTCTGGAAAACACCAAAAACATCCACAA
>JBBBDQ010001438.1:3012500-3125000 GCA_037127315.1 Ascarosepion bandense | reverse complement strand
CAGCTATTTATACTATGATTGGGTTTCCAGTCCCTTCTAATGTCTTTTCCTTCTCTTTTACTTCCAGTACCCACTTGTGTTCTTGTGGCATTATCACCTTGCTTAGGAGTGAAAAGTTTGTCAGCTGATTGATGTTACATTCAGCATCCTGACTCCAGCATTTCATAGACAGATCTGTCCTTCCACTCTTGTGGGGTTATTATCAATTTCTTTTTTCTTCTTTTATGTGCTATGTCCTTTAGGATGTAGGCGATCATGGCTTTCCACATCTCCCTGTCTCTGGTGGCTCTTAGCATGCTTTCTCCTGTTGCACCATGTAACCCTCGTTCCGTCATCCACCTGATCAGGTCCTTCAAATATGTTATCCACTGCTTTCCTCTGTCTCTTTTTCACTCTATCTGGCCTGTTAGTATCAGGTTCTCCAAGCCCTCCCTCCTCATTGCATGTCCGAGGAACTTTGATTGTCTTTTTTTGATGCTCAGTATTAATTTCCTTTTCGTCTCCATCCTTTCCAAAACCTCATCATTGCTCACATGCTCGGTCCATGATATCCACAGCATCCTTCTGTAGAACCACAGTTCAGCTGCTTCAAGTTTTTCCTTCATCTTCGAAGATATTGTCTAACATTCACTGCCATCACATAGCAATCCAGTACTCTCCTCTTTGTTTCTAGTGAAATTGTCCTGTTTCATAATACTTTTTTTTTCTTTTTTATACACACTTATCATTGGTGTTTTTTTATAAAGAGAGAAAGGAGGAGGAAACCTCACTGTTCCACAATATGTGAACTTGTATGCAAGTCACTAGTGGGACTGAAGTGTTATTGAGTGGTGTTGTTAGATCCTCATTCATTGAAGTAGTCCATACATATATTCTTGTATTTATTTCCAACTAAAAGGCAATTGCAAAGAAGCAACTCTTTCATCCCATATGTGCAATGAGCTTGATTCTTACTATGTACCATATACTTGTGGTCATAAACCACAGCAAATCAGTTTTTTAGACCATAAATACTTTACGTTTTATTCTCACTGTGCTCAAATTTTGTCTCAAACTGAACTAAGCCTTGTCAATACTCCAATCTTACTGTTACCAAATTAGTTTTGTTGACCATTACTACTGTCATGAGTTAGATCCTCACTGGGTGACCTACACTTCTTAGTGGTATATAATGGTAAGTGTAGTAAATATCTTGGGTATCTTTATATAGAATAACAGTTTTTTATGACGTAGGTGATCATGTTTCTCCACAATTTCCTCTTTCTGGTTTTAGCAATGTTTGTCATATTTTTATCCCTCTCAGCCCTGTTCTGCCACTCATTTATACAAATTTCTTAAGTACATTACTCATTATTTCCCAATATACATTTTGCTTTCAATACGTCCTGTGATTGTCAAATTCCCTAAACTCTTTTTCCACATTACGTGTCCTAAAAAATTCAACTGTCTCTTTCTGATTTTGAATATGTGTCCTTTTAGCTTTTATTTTCCTTAAAATTTCTTTATTGCTCACATGCATTGTCCATAATATTCTCAATATCCTTCTGTAGCATGATATCTCTGTTGCCTTACATTCCTCTTCATCTATTTTTGAGGATTGATATGACATAGGAATTGCATTGTGGTGCAGAATGACAAATTGGGTTGCCGAGTTCGAATTCCAGTTAAATTCCTTGCATTCACTTACGCACAAATACCATTGGAAAAGGTATTAATCCATCTCTTCCCTCCAGTTATGGGTTAAATAATAGAACAGATTGGGTTCTATAGCCTTGGCTGGCAGCCAGTCTACCACAGAAAGCAATGGCAACCTACTGTGTGATAATCTTCTGTCGAGTCAGTCATGTCTCTTTTGAGACATGATTGCCCAAAGCATGTATCATGTATGGCACTTAACTGACTGATATGACATAGCAGTTAAGCACTCTTATGTTTGTAACAAAGTTTCTTAATACTTTGTTTTTAGATGCCATCTTTCACAATTCCAATTCAACTTTCTATTCCACATTTTATGTCATTTAATGAAATACTTACATTGCATACTATTACTGCTGTAGTGAGTTTCATTTGCAATGAGTGCTTAACACATGTTAAATTAAACTTAGTAAATATCGATTTTGGTGCTATAGAGTGAGGCTGTGGTTAGTAAACTCATCTTGCAGACCATTACATTAAAATGACAGTTCTAGTTTAGTTGTCATCTGAGAATTTAAACAAGATGCATGCTGAGATTGTAAGTTACATTTTCTTTAACATGGTTCATCCATTTAACTACCTGTCAGTATTTAACTCTCCTTCTTCCTCTCTCTTTCTGCACTTGTTTGTAATGCTCGCTAGCTAGGCAAATGAAGTTGTCCTAAACTGGGAAAGCCTTTTTACTGCTGTTCCCAGGGGGAAAGACAGATTGCTTGTCAAGCCATGTCGAATCTGATAGCCCAGCAAGCACTTTAAACGGACTTAGGGGACTTGGATGGAAGAATTGCACAGCTAAGAAATAATGACCCTCATTTTCCGAAGACAGGTGACGGCTCGTATGCTATTCGGTTAAGTGGTGATGGTAGGGTAGGGGCCCAAAGAGCTGACTCTGAGGTACTAATTGCTTGCAGAGACACCTTGGCCTTAGCGTCTTGAACAGAGTTATCCTAAAATTATACCTGTTTGTCAGTTAAAGCAACTACTGTGTAAACCTGCAGCGGGAGGTAAGTGTTCATTAAACTTGAAAGTTGGCAAAATACAGAAGAGGAAACTTACTAGATCTTCCATTTTTTCTATTAGGCCTTCTCCACCTTCTTTACCGAAGGCTGAGATCAGCTAAGGGAAATTTGGACGTGACATGTTTAGTTTTACAAGCATTTGTCCTGGCCTCACTTGACAGCTTGCTTTATATCATTGGCTTTAAGGCTTTTCTCTTTCTACTGCATTCTTGTACTTGAATTTTGTTGTAGTTTTTCTGTGTGAACTTTGCCCAGATGTTGAGGTGGTGGAGGTGAATGCATGCTTCCCATAAGTTTTATGCATTTAATCTGTAGGTTTAGGATGCAATTGATTTCCCCTCTCTCTTCAACCTCATCTCCACTTTTTCTGCCACTGGTAACAATACACTTACTTTGCATTGTTGTTTTGTTTATTTAGATCCCATAACCATAAAAAAAAAAAATCAAACTCAAAAATTATAGTTAAAATAGTTACCTTTCTTCAGTTTTCCTTAAGATAACAGAATTAATAGTTTGATCTAGTATGGCACAAGGTAAAATTAAATGCACTAAGCATAATAGGTAGATTTTGTTGCACACATATTCCATTCATAAAGAGTTTCCTCCCTTGAAAATCACCACTGGCTTTAACGCAAATGCATAGCTAATGATTTTACTAGAGTAATACATTGAAACTGAAAAAGGGGATTGTCAGTGTTCAGGGATGAAGGCAACCATTACCATAATCTGATTTATTCTATAAAGATAAAATAGAATAAGATAGGGTAATCAGAAGGAGTGAATAGATTCATGTGTTGGGGATTTAGTGGCAAGAGAAAGGCAAGTTGACTTTTATATTTATAAAAGCTAGAAAAGAATGATAAGCTAGAATTGACTGAATGGGCTAAACGAAAGTGAGAGTGGAATAAAAGTGAAGAATTGATTATTTAAAGAGAAGAGGGAGTGGGGATAAAAAGATAAACAGCGGGAGAAATAAAATAAAAATATAAGCAAAAGGTGAGATAGAAGAAGGGGAGGGCAGAGGGAATAAAAAGATAAAGAGAGGAGAGAGAATAAAAAGGAAGAGGAAATAAAAAGATAAGAAATGGGGAGGAAAAAAAGAAGGGAGAGGGCAGAAAAGAATAAGCAGAAAGTGAGATTGAGACAGAAGAAGGAGAAAAAGATAAACAGGAGAGATTGAGACACAGAAGAGGAAATGAGATAAAAAAAAGTAAGAAAAAAGAAAAGGAGGAGAGTGAGGAGAGAAGAACGTTGTTATCAAGTCCTTTGTGGAACTATAAAAATATAGATGGTAAGAAAATAAAGGCCGCATAGCAATGCTAATAGAAAATGCTAGTATATCAGTGGTTGTTATCTACTATAGCTGCAGTATTATCATTTCAAATGTGCATTATTTCATTGCTTTCTGCAATTCTGATTTGTGAGGAAGGACAATAGGAAAGGACAAAAAAGGGTTTATTCATGAAGACAATGCTTGTAAATGTACATCCACAAAGAGAGAGAGAGACTTTGGTTAACCCTTTAAATCTAATGTATACCACATGGCTATGATAAACATGTCTTCTTCTAAGACAATACTGCAATTTGCAAATTGAACTCTATCATGCAATTACTACCAAATAAGATTCTAGTTCAAAGCTTAGGATTTTTACTGAGGCATAGTTTCACGTGAATATTTTTCGCACTTTATTTCAACTAAGATTTCTATTTCTGGTAAATAAATATTTCCCAGTGTTGAAGATGCTATATTTTTCACAAAATAACTCAAAAATTTATCTTGCATCTTACAGCCTGAAGGTTACGTTTTTTTATTTTAGTTCATTTGATTTTATTTATTTTTTCTTTTCAAAATTTTGCAACTCAGAATTAGAATGCATCCTTGAGGCTGGGAAATATAGCAATTGTATTGAGTTTAAAAAGCAAACACTTTATCCCATTAATTCATAATATTGTCGATTAATATTAAATCTTTTTATTACTGCATATGTTTCTGTACAAATTTTGTCATTTTTTATAAATAAATACACTTTCAATATAATGGTCACTATATGACAGTAACAATGACATATTCTTCTAAAATCATGCAGTTTTTTGTTCAATTGATCAGTTTATAAGAAAGGGAAAGGAAGTAAGAAGAAAAGGAGAGTGAGAGAGGATAAAAACGGTAAGCAGAAAGAGAGGAGAGGGATATTAGCAAAGCTTAACTAAATACAATGCAGCAGTGAACAATGTTTAACAAGCTAGACTTACAGATCATTACTACTCAAGTGAGTTTCATCTTCTCATGTGTTCTTGTGTCAGACTAAGCTAAGGTTCATAAATATTACCTAAAAACAGATGGAAGAAATATTGGAATAAGAAGATTGTGTTGCACCAGACTTTTAATTAGAAATTATCTGCCTTGAAAATCATCATTGGAAATCTTTGTTTTACTTCATTTTTCTCACATCAACCTTTGACACCAGTGGGAATTATGCAACTAGCAATGTAGATCATATGCTGCAAGTTTTTGTCTATAGACGCTGTAAAATAACACATATCTTGTTTCATTATATCAGAAATTATAAAAGTTAATCATAAAAAAAAAGAAAAAAAAAAAGAAATATTTCAATATGGTACCTTTTGTTGTGCAACTGACAAAGTAACTCACATGATCATGTGTACTTGCAAATATGGATATAAATATAAAAGAAAGTAAATCATGATCTGCATTAATCTTAAATCTCCCCCCCCCCCCACACACACACACACCATGGTAGTTTTTTTAAATAATTATGAGTGTTGGATTGTTGTGATACAAAATAAACACACAACAACACATGTATCTCATAAAAGTTGTCAAATATGGACAGCAGAATCACCAACCTTGGCTTTTTTATAATTTCACCCAAGCAAGGCAATAAAGTTACATAAGCAGGGTTACTAAATGTAAAAGAATATGAAAAAAAAATAGCATTAAAAAGATAAAGAGAATAATAAAAGAATATAAATTAAGATAACAGTTGATATCTTGAAAGCCATTGCCCATCAGTTTGTGATCTTGTATCGACTTTTTTTAGGTGCCTACTGTATTATGAGGTTAATAAGTTGATTTTATAAGTCACTGGTAGTAAGTTATTACCAGATGAACTACTACTGTGACTTTGCATTAAATAAAGATAAGCTGTATAGTGTACAATATTTTGAGATGTAAACCCATCCACACTCTCTTTAATATCGTCGCAGTAAGTTTTTATAAAATATGAAAATTTCCTATCATTTCTACTGATGCAATCAGACAATATTTTGAAAAACTTCCATATTTTGTCTACATTGATAAATAATGATATGCATATTGATTAAACTCTACTTATTGCTGCTTATTAATTGGCAAACTTTATTTGGACCATTAACCCCTTTGGGTTCTTGTTAGCACAATGTTTTGGCCACTTCATTGTATGGTCTTCTTCAAGTAATAAAAAAACTGTAAGGTGTTCATCATCAACAATGCAAAAAGAAATTCACTTTTCCAAAAAAAAGAAAAAAATGAAATATTATTTTTAGCTTTTTAAAAGTTATAAACAATAAATCAAACATTTATCAATGATGTCAATTAAAACTGGCCAATGACATTTATTTTGAGAACCAGGTCTCACAGCAGCACCTCTATATTTCAAGTAAAAGTATTGTCTGTAATTAATACTGAAATACCAGAAGTATTTTTGTTAAAATCTGTGGTGTTCGTATTAGAAGCGTATTGCCTGCCTGGAGATTTGAATAATTACTGACAGATATATAGATCTTCCGAGTGAGTTGCTACTTCTTTTTGTGTACGGCAAACATCCTCATTCAGAATTATGACATCTGTGTACTTTGCTCTTTCTTTCCACACGTGCCATGGTGGCATCACAGTGACAAGACAAAGTGGATGTGATAGAGAAGCTTGATTTTTTTTTTTTTTTTTAAAGCATGCCCCCCACTCCCAAAAAAAAAGTGCCAGCAGCAACCGTGGTCTGAACTGAGATTTTGCATTTTTTTCAAGATAGGTGTCATTGTTGGAAAAGAAACACCTGCAAAAGATTGAATGAAAAACTATATATAATGTTGGCATTCACTGTGGGTAAGTTGAGCTGGCTTCTTCTTTAGAAGAAGTTTCAAGTGAATTTTTGGCTCCACAAGCAGTCCTTAACTGCATGTAGATTGCCAACTCTTACTGCGGTATACTTGTTGCCTACCAAGACCATAGAACCCAGTCTGTCCTACTATTTACCCATAGCTGAGGAGAGAAGAGATGGATACTTTTCCTAAGGATATTAGCATGTAAGTAAATATAATGAATTTGACTGGAATTCAAACTTGGCTCTCTTCAAGCTGAGTTGCTATCCACGTGTATGTATGCATGCATGTATGCATGTATATATATGATGATCTTGGTTCAACCCACTTCTTCAAACCTGAAGAAATGACTAAGCATGGGACAATGTTTTGTTAAGATTTTTCTAGCTGTGTTAAGAACTCTGTACTCATTTGAAAGTTACTTAATTTTTGTCATAATTATGAATTTTATCCACAAATAAAGCCAGTTTGGGGATTTCATAGTCATTGTCAGGTTGTCATATGTTTAAAAATCTTTAATTTGTAGTGAATTGATTTGTTGAGTTGTCTGTAGACATTGAGAAGAAATGTCTCTTTTGCTTAAAAAATGCTGGGTTTGATTTTGAACTTCTTTCTTATGCTTTTATCTTGAGAAAGACGAACCAACTTCAAATTTCTTTTAAGGATTTAAATTCTTTTTCTTTTTTTTTTATAAAGATGCATCAAAATTCTTGTGTAGTTAACCCTCAAATCATAATAGACAAGGCTATTGGGTGGGTGGACAACCTTAAAATATTATTTTTAAAGAGAGAAAAAAGTGTCCATCAACTCAATGGCAAAAACAGTTTATTAGACGCTCTCTCTCTCTGTTTTGAAGAGCAAAATCTATTTCCTTCTTTGAACATTGTGAAAAATATTGCTTCAGGGCTCTCCACTTATAATCAGGATTAGGAGTAAAAGATTTGAAATGGCAGGACTAAAGTGTCATCATTGTCAGTCAACTGGCGTTCTCTCTCTGTCCTTGAGACTGACATCTTGTTTTTCACTATGTTGATGATTTTGTTCCAAACACTAATTTCTTCTTTGGCTTGTGTCTCCTCCTCAATGATGATGACAAGGGGAGGAGAGACCCCCAAAGGCCACATCCCTGCAACACACAAATAACTTTGGGTTCTTCCATTGGGAATTTGACTAAGTGTGAAAACATTTCCTGTTTACATACTATGGCCAATTCTTTGTGTGTGTGTCTGTGTGTGTCTCACTCTGATGCTCTTTAACAATCCTTCTCCCCCATTCTTTTTTGTCCCCTTCTTCAGTTTTCTTTTTATCTGTTTATTTCTCTCAATTACTAATACACACACACACATATCTATCTATATATATATATATAAGAGAGAGCCTGCAACCGATTAAGGTTTAACAAGCTAGTCTCACTTATCATTGTTAGTGTAGTTTCTACTAATATATAAAGGAGTGTATGGGTTGCAAAACAGCTATTAGTGCAAAAAGCAAAATCCCTGGTCCAAGTACAAAATCCTCACTTTCACACTGATGCCCTTGGAAAAAATATGAATTCATTTTTTATCTGCTCTCACTATTGATTAAATAGCAAGGTAGCCTTGGCTTTCTAAGATGATGATTCTATATTGAAAACTCTGGAGAAGGCAATGGGAAACCACTACTCTATATTTCTCAAGAAATTGCAGCAATTCACAGATTATAAAGAAACAAAGTTTGTGGAGATCTGTGATTGCCAGCATTCTGAAAGGACAAAGTTTTTAAAAATATCTATATTAATACATTGCATCCCACATGATTAGCCTCTTCATGTTTTAACAATAGTACAAGACAAATATTTATTGGAATCTAAAGATTGATTTGTTTGAATTAGTCAAAAATATCCTGAATTTCAAAATCTTGTATTAATAACCGCATTTTTATTTTGAAACTTGAAAATGAGTTGTAAGGCTGATTTGGCAGATAAAAAGAAATGTTTAATACTTTTATTTGTTGTGGCTCTGAAACTGTGTCAAAAATACAAGATGTTAGGTCCTAATTTGAGTTGCAGAACTTGTATAACCAATTCTTATGCCTTATTTAAAATATCTTCATAATAAAAATCAAACAAAATGAGCAATTGAATGCCTGAAGACCATTTTTTTCAACAGTTTGTTTCATCACTGAATGCTGTGCTACCTTCAATGGGGCCAGATGTTTGAAGCAAATGTTGGATGGCTACTGATGAACACTTCCAATGGGCTTGAGATATCAACAAAGCAGAAGAGGTGCTATATTTTAATGTGAGATTATAGGTCATAAAGTGGAAAAAGCTGAATTAAAAAAACCTGCATCTTATACTCACCAGATTACAGTATATATTACTCAAACATTTAAAAATGTTTGATTAAAAATAAATCCAATAACTCTTTAGAAATAAATACACACACACACAATCTATAAAGTACATCAGTAAGACTGCAGTCTATGCATGAAATAAGTATTTATTTAACAACATAATTCCTCCATACATCACTCAGTTAAGTGCCATACCTGGTACATGATCGGACAATCCTGTCCTTTTTTATCCATGACTGACTAGGCAGAAGATTTTCTTGCGGTTGGTTGCCATTGCTTTCTGCATTATACTGATGGCCAACCAAGGCTATAGAACCCATATCTGGAGGGATAAAAGAGTACTTGTGCATAAGTAAATGAAACGAATTTGACTGAAATTCAAACTCAGTGCTTTGATTTCTCCATATATATATTTAATTTAAAAATGTTATGAGATGTGTGTTTTCTGGTTCATTATATACATTGTTTTAAGAAATGTTTAAATGAAGGGTAATGTTTGAGGCTTCACGGTGTATTATTCTCCCATTCTTTTTTTAATACCATAGACTCCAATGAGAAGTATGGGGCCATAGCTATTAACAAGTCAATTCCACTGTGGTTTCCATACCAATTATATTTTTACAGGATAAAGTTGTTATCCCCATGCACAACTGGTTTTCACTTACTTTACTCAGTTTTCAAGTATTTCCCATTGATTTGGCTTGACACTGCTAAACTTTTGTGGTCAAATAAGAACTGATGTTTCAGAATGATGTGAATAAGTATCACCATTCATTGACTTTTATATATTGGTCATATGCTACTAAATCATTTTAAATAATAGAATTTGAATTGTAATCTCTTTGGTCTACTCAGATTGTAATAATGAGTGAGCTTGTATACTGTCTGACTGTTGCATTTAAAATGGCTCAACAAATAGATTTTTCACACTTTTTTTTTTTTTGGCAAAACATGAACTTTTCCACTTTTGGTGCCTTATCCTAAATGTTTGTTTTCTCATTGTTAAAATGCCATGAGCAAAGGTTAAGAAGAATAAGGTAGGGCTTTTGATTGACATCCTAAAAGAGGAAATTGCAGACTGTTTTGAAAATTGAAAGGGAAGCTGAGATAAGTATGTATGTCTGGTGCCACACACACACTGTCCTTTAAGGGACATTCAAATGATATTTTCCAAACGTACCATGCATTATATCTATGCACCTGTAGCCTGACACAAGTAACAGCTGAATTTTGATCGAAAGTTTTTACTTCATAATATACTGTCATGATTAAGATTCACTACTGAATTAAGTGAAGTGACATAGAGAGGGATTATGTTAATGAACGGGCAAGAACCATGGAGACGAATGAGATTTAAGCTGAAATTTTCTGGCAGGGATGAAAGCATCGATGCCAGCCTTAACCCAGAAGGAGACCTCCGATGCACATTCTTTGATGGGAAGACTAAAAACGTTGTTCCAAGGGACGTCACAGAGATGGATTCATTTTCTACAGCTCTGCAGGTTATTTAAAGGCAGAAAAAATTATAGCTTGCAAGAATTTTTTTTTGTTTTTTGAGGTTATAATTTAGTGGTACAACTCTTAACTAATTATAATTAACTCATAGCTGGTGGGAGAAGAAGTGGATTCATAACTTTCACAAGGGCATTTGCATATAAGTGACTATTATGAAACCAACAGAAATTAAGACTCTACTCTCTGATTAACAATCCCAAGCCATTATTCATTGTACCACCCACACATCCAAGCTTACAGCACTTGATATTTCAACGCAACCACCCATCTAGGTAGGGACCAAGTTTGATATTGCTTAACTTAGGTGATCATATGAGATCTGGTATTTCAACCTGATAAGGGCTTAAGCTATTTGTATGAAAGAAAGAGAGTTGTGTGAAAAAGTGAGAAAAGAGTAATGCATATGTGATTTTTGTTTCTTAATTTGTAACCAAGCACAGTTTCTTTTTGATGATTTTTAAGATGAGACAAAAGAACAGTCTTGTATGCTCTGTTTCTTCATGCATGTACTACCATTAAAAATAAATAAAATAACTTTCATACTAATAAGAATATTACTCTGCCAGGAAATTTCATATTCTCTCCCCTTTTTGCTTGTCCATCAGTCTACATTTTTTTTATTTACTTCTCTCTCTCTCTCTCTCTCCGCCTTCCAATTAAAACTTTCTTGGCTCGTGAAAACTCTTAAATCTAAATATTTCTTAAGATTTGCCTCTTCAAGTGTAAAGATAAGTATATTTCCACTGTGCCTACCCCACCCTCCAGCTCCTTACTTGCCCCCTCATGCACTTTGCATCAGGATGGGTTAACGGGTGTTGAGGGGGTGGAATTGACAAGATGAAATCAGCAGGCAGAAATAATTGAGCTGTACGAAATGTGAAGTAGAATTGAAACTGAAGATGCTTTGGTGGACGTGGGTTGGTGGATTTTTGTTTCCTACGAACAAAATGTCTTATCAACCAAACCCATCCTCATTTTGAAAACTGTTTAATTACTGGCACGGCTCTCATTTGCAAGAAAGAAAGAGATAGAGCAAGTGGCAACACCCTTTTTTAATATTTTTTCTATACCAGATTCAAGATATT
Source organism: Ascarosepion bandense (assembly GCA_037127315.1). Classification (NCBI taxonomy): domain Eukaryota; kingdom Metazoa; phylum Mollusca; class Cephalopoda; order Sepiida; family Sepiidae; genus Ascarosepion; species Ascarosepion bandense. Next base: position 3,113,257 of record JBBBDQ010001438.1, on the reverse strand, counting down.
TCCTGCTGATGACAGAACTTCTTATCTCAACTTCTATCATCTTAATCAGCCATGGTTTCAAACTGACATCATGATACTTGTGTAGGTGTGTGTATTTCAGAATAATTTAAGCACAGTTGAAATTTGTTTTTTTTTATTATTTTAAACGTTTATTTATATGCATAGCTCTTTGTATATCTATCACAAACTGTACATGTTTTTCTAATTTTCACATACAGTAATATATATATATATATATATATATATATATATATACATACATACATATCTCATGGCCAAATGGTTAGAACATTTGCTTTCTGACTATGAAGCCCAGATTCGAATCTCACCATGGACGATTTGTCAGGAAGGTGACTTCTTGATGTTATCGGTCTGGAGGGGGGATCTTAAAGTGTGGAAAGTGCCTGAAAATCATGCCACAAGCTGATCCAAGACTTGTAAGTGAATTTGGGTAGATGGCTTTTTTGTGGAGCCGTCAGTGATTGAGCTAGTTTGAATTCACAAGTCATCATGACCGAGGGTTTGAATGTCCTGGCCTTGTTCAGATTAATGTTCATGCCGGATAATGCACTCTCTTCCAATAAACTGTAACTAAAGTCCATTAACATAGTTGCAGTATAAACCACAGGTGGCTTCTGTGGATGTTGAACACAAGTGTGCCTGAGGTTTCCTCAATTATGAATGGCCAGCCATTATTATATATATATATATATATATATATATATATATATGTGTGTGTGTGTGTGAAAAAAGTGTATGTATATAATTATAAATAAATATATATATATATATATGTAATTGGTTATATATATTATATTATTTATATATTATATATGTGCAGTACTTATTTGAAAGTGCTCAATATCAGTGATAGATCTGATATATTCATATAGATAGGTATGAGTTTGTGACCCTGGGTTTCATGCTCTTGTGATCATCAGACAAACTGATTAAATTTTAAAAATTGGTTATATGTAGGGCTGCGTATATTGGTGTATTTTTGTGGAAGTGGGAGGAAAATTTGTCGTTGTCATAGATGCCGACATATATACACATTTGTACACCCATTGACATGCGCAAAGACACACATACACACGTGGGCTTGCCCAAACATATATGCGAACTGTATGGAACTTGGCATATATATTTATGTGTGCCGTTGCGCACATACATATGCATTCGTTTGGTGTACTCAAATAGTGTAGTGATGTCAATGCACAGACACTCCAAAATGTTCTCAGCACTACTAAGAATTTTTTGTTCTGAGAATGTTTATTTCTTTCTATGGTTGCACACGCTAAAAACGAAGAAAGAAGTCTTAGGAATAAAAAGACACTATATTTGTAAAAACAGACCTGAGAATAAACATTTAAATGATCGAATAATGACATCACTTCATCACAAATTTTTTAATAGCACAAGAAAAGTTGTAAAATAGACTAGTGAAAAACAAGAAAGATAAGAATAGTCGTCGGAATATTTCATGGCATAATAAAAACATCTTGTTAGTATTAGCATTTTTAGACACAGTCAATAAGTAAATCAAAATCTTTGATTTCTTTAAAAAGAAAATCTTTCAAAGAAAAAATAACATGAATCTTTGTACCCTACTTCATGCAAAACTACTCCCATCCTTACCAAGAATCATGAATGATACTGGGAAGTGGGTTGCACTTGGAATGATTACCCTTCCACACACACACACACACACCTCTTTCTCTCCACCTCATTATTTGACCACTATTATGAAGTATTCATTAAAACCATGTTATTCATTTTTGTTGACTTTGGCCTGAATTAATACTAAATGATTAATCTTGTTTTGCTATTAAATCAAACTGACTCTTGGTTGAAAAGGAAGCAGAAAACAAAAAGAAAAAAAATTAAAAAGATGTTTAAACACAACCTTGTGCACTTTGAAGTGAGTTAAACTGTCACAGTCAATGCTTTTCCATCAGCATTTCTATCTTGATTTCACTTTTAGCTCCACTGGTTTTTCTTTAATCAACTCTGATTCCTGTTGCTTGTTTCCTTCAGACCAATATTCCTATCCATGTACTTCCTATTCACATGCTAATTCTCTCTCTCTCCCCACTTCTTGTGTGTGTGTGTGTGTGTGTGTGTATATATATATATATATATATATATATATATATAAGAGAGAGAGGTGTTTTTAATAGCTTCCTCTCTTTTGTTTGTCTTTTCTTTTCTTGCTCAGTTATCTGAATTGTTTGTTGTTTTCTCCCAATGAAGCCAGTCAACCAATTTCAAAATAATTGCTTCAAACATACAACATTCATGAAATTAAGAAAAAAAATATCTTGTATGCATTATTTATAAAATAATTATAAATAAAATATTTGTTTTCCAATTTTTGTTATCATAAAAAATTATTTTTTATAATTCATGATATAATTCTAAATAAAATAATATTCCAATTATGTTATTGAATGATTCTTACTAAGCAGTTTGGCATATCACTATTCCCTATGGTTCCATTTGTGACTTCATCTTTTCTTGTTTCATTTGGTAATATTTAGCTATTTGATCCTTGCATTACTGTTGGTGGCTCAGGCAACTTTCCTCATCTGTCTAATTGTTTCATCTGGTAATCCTTATACGAAATTCTTTATTTAATTCTGCAATTGTATTTATTTTTGTTTTTTTTTACATTTTAGTTTAACCAAAAGATCTAGAAATTTTATCTCTTATTCTGGTGACATACATTAACTAAAAAAAAAAAATTGTATTCATAAGAATTGATTTAAGATTAAACATTTAAATGATTGAATAATGACATTGCTTTCTCTCCAAATTTTAAACAAGTGAAAACAGTTTTTGATCAAAACATTTTGAGTAAATTTCAGCACACCATTTATATATATATATATATATATATATATATATATATATATGAGAGAGAGAGAGAGAGACTAAAATTTGAGTTCTGCTGTCCTTCATTGGTTTCCCAACATTTGGGATTTTTCTTTTTTTTCATGCAGGAATGGAGCAAATGCCATGCTGATTTCAGCTTTCTCTATGATTTTTTTTATTCTAATGTTATTTTTTTATTTATTTATTTTGTAATAGTAGCAGTAGTATGGACTAAATGAAATGGTCAAGATTCTAAATAACTTAGATGTTGATTAGTATGTTTTGTGGGTGCCAATGGGCAGGGTGACCTCTAAAGGATATGGGTGACAATGAAAGTAGAGAGTTTGAATTCTTTGATTTAAACTTATTTTTTTCTTTTAGTTCATACATTTTTTTAATTATTTTGCATATTTGACATATGTATGTGATTGTGCATGTACACACACACACATATACATATACATGCATATAGGTAGCCGAAAAGGAACTTCTCTGAAACTCTGGTCAGGTTTTGAGAAGGAAATGGTTTAATTTAAGAATTATCTTTTTGTGTTTGTCTTTTTCTTTCATTTTCTCTTTCTCTCTCTCTCTCTCTCTCATATATATATATATATATATATATATATATATATATATAATCAGAAATATTAAAAAATTCAAAGTACTCATCAAAAATCAACTCAGTGTTTCATGATGCTTCACTCTTCAGAATCTAGATAAGTATAAAAATTTGCAAAACTTTTGAGTCAGTCTATCATGAACTTTTAATATTTTTGGTCCAATAATTAGTTCTCCGGATACCTATTTTACTTACACAAATTCTGTTCACCTTGATATCCATTAAATTATATTATTTTATGTATATCAATAGGTTTTATATAAAACCATGCATGTGTCTTTGTGTGTGTAATAATTTTCTGTCACTGGAAGCATCCATTATGTTGAGATTGGTAAATAGCACATCACTGTGAAATGGTCTCTTTTGCTGACTTAATAGAAATTACACCACACATTTACCGTAGAAATATTGTCTTAAAAGAATTCTTAAATAGAAATTTTTCTTGTTGGAAAATAAACTTTGAAGTAAAATATGTTTAAATATATGCTATAAATTCATAATTAATTTTATCTATAATTGTTTTAATTTAATTTGGGACTAGAAAGATTGTCTAATAATCGTGAAGTATTGAATATAAACAAGGTTTACCTATTGTCTGGTTCAGAATCCTTCCTGATTTTTTTGACAGGTGTAGAGATTTATCTCTTGTTTTCAGTCGTATTGGGTTTCTAGTTCTTTTTATAGTCTACCTCAACTCTATATTTTTAATGTCTTCACCTAAACTCTGAAATTTTATTTATTTTTTAATTTTTCTCCTCAAAAGAAGTAGATAAGTTTGCCTATCATCTGATTTTTTACTTCTTGCTAGTTCTTTTGAACAGGAGTAGATCTCTTTTTTTTTTTTCTGTTTAGGATTGGGTTTCCAACTATCCTAAAATCTTCTCATTCTCTTTCACTCCCAGTAGCCTCTTGTATCTTAGTGGCATTATCATCTTGCTTTGGGTGAATTGATTAAAAATTCAATGTAAAACAAAATAAAATTTTTAATATAAATAGATAATTGCAAAATGATGTAAATATAGTAACTGTTTTTTTTATGTTGGCTTAGATATTTAAATAAAAATGTTAAATGGATTTTTTCATTAAACCTTTTCATTTCATTTTTAAACATTACAGATGGTCATATGCTAACCCCCCGAATACAGTGTTTCTCACTTAGGGATTTAAATGTCATTTTCTTCTTTAATTTTACAGTAACCTGAGACACAAAGGCAAAGAATTGCAGCTTTAGGTAGCTATGCCATCAATTTCAGTTTGAAATTGGCCAAATGCTTTGAAGTCTCTTCACTTTGGAATTGGAATTCTCTGGTGAATCATGTTCGAAGGCCATGTTTTTCCATGATGTATTTATTGAAATATTCTCAGCAGAGACCTGCTTCGTTTTTACTCTGATTCATGTTGGCCATTAGTAAATACCCTCAGAGAAACTGCACATCCTTTTGTTGCCTGAGTCTTCTTTCCTTCGGTGAGGAGTTGTGTAGAGGGTGATTTCTGTCTGCAAGGCCCTACTGTGTTTGCTGTGTGCTGCCAACCATAATATTCCCCAGTTATTTGCTGGGGACAAGACTACATGCATGTGCACATAGAAATGGCTGAATATGGTAAACCAGACAAGAAGGGGTCAAATTAGATGGTGGTATTGGCGGGGTAGATTATGACAATATATATGACAAAACGAATTGGTTAATGGGAGAAAATTAAAAAAACATATACAGTTATATGTACTTTTGGGTCCAATGAATTTGTGTACATGTAAATAAGATGAATTTTTACAGGCCAACGTTATACAGGCATGAGTGCACTCCACCCCACACACAGTATTTTTATTTTTTGTTCTTTTCATTTCCTTCTACCCAACAGAAGGCAAGTTTGTGACCTGCTAGATATCCACTAAATATAATGTTTAAAGTGGTTATATATATATATATAATGTAATACAAATAAAATTTGTCACTCAGCTAATAGTTGTTATATTCAGCACCTCCACACCAGTGTTTCATGAACAAATTTTTTCTTAATTGTTTAGTCCACTCATCAGGAGGTTTGCCGATCTTCTCATTTTTTAAAAATTTTTATGATAAGTTTAATGTAATTAATTCATATATTAGTTGAGATGCTACTGTTATTGGGTTTAAAACAATCTTTTCTTTTCGTGTGTGTGTGTGTGTGTGTATGGCTACGTGAGCACTATTTCAATGGATAACTTCAAAAACCCTGTTTGTCTTGGAAACTTTTTTTTTTTATAGTAGCAGGTTGAACTGCTTTTCCTGTAGCTTTGATGATTCCTGATAAGATATCTTTCACTATCAGTTGATGGCCATCGGCATCAACTTATTGATTATAGACCAAGGATTTTCGATTTCGCTTCTGGAGAAGCTGGTGAGCATGCAATCAACCTTTGAACTTATATGTCGTAAGAGTCTTAGAATGTTTGGGTGACCCTTACAGAGTGTGAAGGATTGTTGTCATACATGAATATTAGAGTCCTTAGAAGGAATAGCAGGGTTTCAAGACTGCCTTTAGTACATTGCAGTAGGCAGCTACAATCACTTTAACTTCTTCAAGATCCTTAACTGGGCCAACAGGTCTGTCCCCAATGACACCAGCCTACAATATGATTCCTCCACCCTGTTGTTGATATCATAAATGTTGATGATACTCGTTTTCAATATAAGCCATACCATTTGCCCAACCATCAGATCCATCAATGAACAAAACACAACTCATGTCCAACATGACTTTCAATCCCAGAAATTTCTGTGATGTGGCATTAAAGAAAGCAGTTTCAGGGGAGCTCACATGGAAGCCATGGTCTCAAGGATGTGATTTCTGGTAGTTTTCAGTACAATGGTGTGTCAGGTAGTCAGGGATACAAGACCTGCTTCAGGAGATTGCAGTAAACATCTGCATTCTTTTTAATCCCTTTAGTTACTCTGACTGATCTGTCCCCAATGGTATGAGCCCACAACATGAATGTTCCACTCTGTTGTTATGTCATAAATGTTGGTGATGCCCATCTCAGAAATAAATCCAACCTTTTGCTCAACTGTTAGGTCCATCAAGGGATGCCCTGGTCTCATCCGTGAACAGCACACAACTCATGTCCATCATCACATACTTCTGAGTCTACTGAAGCCACAAATTTCTGTGATGGGGGCATTAAAGGAGATCAGGTAGAAGCCATGGTCCTGAGGATGTGATTTCTGGTGGTTTTCGGAATATAGATTGCTCAGGTTTTCCACGCAACTTACGGCTAATATTCTTTTAACCTGTAATTGTCATTAGTCTTGGAAGTCCAACAATCAGATTGTTTCTTCCTTGGTGATGAATACCTCAGGAAGTATCTGATCATGTCCACATGATAACCTAATTTCTCTGCAATGACATGAAGAAAGGTGCCTTTGATGATGACAGACTTTTCTTCATTGTTGAGACCTTGTCACATCCCATCGTTCTTAGAGAGGATAGATGCTATTAGCATGGTTCACTCAAAACTGTTGATTCTGTTATAATAAAAGACATTACACAGAATAATGAAAACCTAGCAATGTTGTTGCCATATTGTGCAAACCAGCTGGGAAGAATTTCATCAAAACCAATCCACAGAAAACTGAGAAATCCTAAATTTCACTACCAATCTATTAGCATGGGTTGGGTGCATATAACAATGTATGGTACTGAAAAATATTGATCAATTTGAAGGGAAGAAGGTTTCTTTTGTTTAGGACAATAACTTTTCTGCATGGTCATATGTATTGTATGTACTGTACATGTAAATGTGTGAGGAGGGATTGTCATTTGCTGCATAATGTTCAGTCTCTATGAGGATTAGGCTTGTTACAGTAGCATGCTAGATGGCTAACTGCTGCTCCATGGTGATGTAAACTTTGTGTTTCCCATATCTGTAGAGTATTTGTTTTATTAAAATATAATTCTGTATATGATATAAGTATGTGCACAATTATAGAACTTGTGTTAATGTGCATAATTCCAAAGAAATATATAACTTAAACTTGCTTATAAAATAGTTCAATTATCTTTGTATTTAATGACTGGATGCCTATATCTAAGTATACTTGTCTACATGGGTAACTATCTAATCCCTATAGCAGACACCTGCTCAGGCACATGTGTGTTCAACATCCACAGAGCCTACCTGTGGTTTATAATGTAACTGTCGAGCAGACCTTAGTTACAGTTTCTTGGAGAGAGTGCATTATCTAGCATGATCAACAGTCTGAACAAAGCCGTATGTTCAAACCCTCGGTCATGATGACTTGTGACATCATGCTAGAACAAACATTGATGAGTTATCTTTGTATATTTCTGCATTTATCTCTAAATGTTTACTGAATATTTTTTTATTTATAGATTCTCTATAAACCCATATAAAATATGCAAATATGCTTTATAAAACCATTATAGAGTATTTATTGTGGTGATGGTGTGTGCATGTGCGTGGTCCCATCCCAATCTGCATCTTTTCTTCCTCTATCCTTTTCTGGCCATCTCACCTCCACACTCTCCAGAGGAGCCACCTTGGGTTCCTTCTCCATCTGATGGCAGCCTTGCCTGAAGACCAGTAACATGTTTGCCTCCTCCTCTTTCTCTGATCCTCCTGCTAAACATTGCAATTTTATTCTTTGTCATCCACCTCTTTCCACTCTCTTCCAGGGTTAAGTTCTCCTCCCCTTCTTTCCTCTACCCCATAATAGAATCAATGCAAATTCTCTCTCTTTCTCTCTGAACCAGTTCCTTTTCCACCCACCTGCCCCCAGAGCTGCTTATTTCCTTGGGGTCTCATGCAACATAATTGGTCAAAATTCTTTCTATCTTATTGATTTAGTCACACAACCCAGGCAGGCAAACCTTGGATTCTACATTAGTGTTTGCTTGTATTTCCTGCAGCTCAGCAAGTAATTTGGGCCCAGCACTGACATCAAGGCAACAGGCGGGGGGAAGACACAGTAGCAAGACAGGGTTTTCAGGTTGAGAGAGGCAAAATTTATCTACTTATGTAGGTTGAAGCATGAATTTCTGTGCGATTTAAACATGTTTTATATCTGTTTATGCATGCACACTCTAATCTCTCTCTTTTATATATATATATATATATATATATATATATGGCTATACATTTTAGGATTGTATTTATCCTTTTACATTTGTAGACTGAATTAGATGTTTATACCTTTGTATACAGTTTATCATAAAAGATTCTTCTCACTTTTTCATAGTCTTTCCTATCTAACAATAAATCTCTTATTCTTTATCTAATTATTTCTAGATTAATATGTCGATTTGTATCCTTCCAGTGTTTATAAGAACCATTAATATTGTCCACAGTTTGACACTTTTGTTTTACAAGTGTCACTCCAAACTGAATGTCTTCTATTTTTAACGCACAGCCTCCAGGAGTGGATATTTGTGGAGGTAGTAAAAACTGATTCATAATTTTTATTTCTCCTTTATAAAAGTATTAGCTGAATGGTAGTTTAGCAAAACACTCTTAAATATGAATGTGTGTATGAATCAGAGGTGTGACATTTAATTTCTCAATTCTGAAAAAAAAAAATGAATCCACAGGCATTTATCAAAGCTTCCTGAGTATTTATAGATATCAAATAGAGGTTGTGAACACAGTTCAATAGTAGGTGGTGCATTTCAGCAGCAATGGCAACAATTTATGTTACATGTTCCAGGTGACCCTACTCCTGAAATGGAGACTGCTTTAAAAAATTCAAGAGACAATGGTGGTGATGATGATTGTGAAAAGAGAGTGTTATTTTTTTGTTTTTTTTATTACTACTATTACTACTACTACTACCTTTCTATGTTCTCTGCTCTCTGATGCAGATTCATGGGAATAAATAAGAACATCCTTTGTATTAATGTTATTACCATAATATTCCCACCAATCCTTTTTACAGCCTATTTCAGAGGCAACTCCTACTCCCTTTTCACTCCTTTGTATCAATTCCTCACCAATCTAGTTATTTCTGATGGGGTTAATGTATCTTGTAGGTTTTCACAGGGTGGGGTTACTATCCCTGTACCCAATCAGTTTTGAATTTTAAAGTTGTTTTTTCTTAGTGGTTGCCAACCAAGGCTAGAGAAGAGGAGAAGCGATGACTTCGTCTTTCCCAAGACCATTTGTGCCACAATGCACATTGTTCAATGGTTGTCAGTAAATGTCCTGATATTTTTTGCAGGTTTCCATTTGTGATCTGCTGAAATGGCAACATTCATTCTCTAACAGATCTGTCCTTCTTTTCATAATAACTAGATCTGATCTTTTGTCTTGAATTTACATGAACCATATTCTTTTTTTCGTTCTCTTCTGTTTTGCATTCATGCACCATTTAATCTGATAAAGTTGTAATGATTATTATTTCTCTAATTTGTTTTTTTCTTGTTGACAGAAAGAAGAAACTGGTGTGAAGACCACGTATACCCAGAATCCCCGCTCAATGTTGCAGTACCAGTATGACAGTGTGTTTTTTGTTGCTCGCAAACCGGCTTAAGGCAGCAGAATTTCAGAAGAAAAAAAAAACAAAATTGGGAGAGAAAACAACAATAACAGCAGCATTAAAAACAAACAAAAGACAAACAAAAAAAACATGAAAAAAAACGAAATAAATAATTGAATAACCCAAAAAGTAAGGAAAACCTGTAACACAAACCAAAAAGTTTCACAAAAATGTCACTTCTTTTTGCAGTAAACTGATAAACACGAGTATTCTAAGAAAGAAAGAAACTTTATAGTAAAAGAAAAACAAAACTCTTCTTATTTTTCACAAAATGAATTATAAAAAAAAAAAAGAAACAGAATTGCACTTTTAAGGTTTTTTTTTCATCTCTGTATATTGGATTTTTAGATAAATGCAACAAAATTAGTGTTGATTCAGGCTCATCAGCTGCTCATTAACCATAACTCCTGTTCCCCATAATCACCCAAATGAGTGAACAACTGAGTAACTAAAACTTTATTTCAAAATAATAATAATAATAATAATATTAATGACATCATAAAATCTAGCAGTCTTTTGTGGGGGAACTTGAGACTCCTCTTTTCATACTTTGAAAAAATTCTGGCCTTTCTTGATTGGAGTTCAAAACTTAAGGGGAACAAATTAAATTTGTTCACAAATTTGATGGCCATCTGTACATTAAGAATAAAAACCGTATATATTTTATCTTGATTTTTTTGTAGTATTGTCATGGAAGTGGACAAACAAAGATCTTGTACAAGGGCTTTTCCCCTTCTTTGTCAAACAATTCTTACTCTTCTTTCTTTTACAAAAATGAAAATAGCCATAAAAACTGATTAAATAATAAATTTGTAGAATTTAGAACAATTGCTTTATTTTTTCTCCAAATTATTCAATCATTGAAAAATAAAATGAAGAGCACTTGGGTTAAATGTTTTTCAGAAAACAATTCTTATTAAACATTTTTTTTATTTTTGCAATTATGTTTCAATTTTTTTATTTAATTTCTTTTTATTTTATTCTTTCTGTTGACATGTTTTGTTTATTCTAAGGTGAAAAACATGAAATAAAAAGAGGAGTGATCAGTTATTGTGTTAACTCCCTGACCTGGCCTCCTCTTCGTCTCTTCTCACAGCTTCCTCTCTCCACATGCATCCAATATGAAACTAAACTTTGTTCAGGTGAACAATTAATATTTTCTGATGTTTGGGTTTTACTTTTTTTTTTTTTTTTTTTTTTTTTTTTTTACTCTGATTAAAAAAAAGTTGTGATTAAAAGCAAACTTGACAATTAAAAATGAATTTTTTATTCCTTATTAAGAAAATATAAAAGTAAAAAAAAATGCCTTAAAAGTCGAAAATAATCAGGTTATCAACAAAAAAAAAAAAACAAACTTTCCCATCAAAAAAATTTAAAAAATGAAAGTAACTTCTACAAAATAAAAATCTGGGAGAAATAAAACCATGGCAATTTTTTCTTCTCCAAGTTCTAAGAACTGATGACCAGAAAGTAAAAGAAAACTTTTTAAAAAAGAAAAAAAAAATCACGTTTCTCTCCTCCCCTTCTATGTTGTGTTGTTTGTACCTTTGTTGGTAAAATCTCTTTTCTTCTTAGCTATTTCATTCTTCATTCATTTCTTCTTAATAAAGACATATCACACGTCATCTTTGTTTCTTGACTTCTTTTTCATGTGATTTGCCCAAAATCTCATCTTAAGATAAATGAGAAAATACTTAAAGTAAATAAATGGATAGATTAAAAAAGACCTAAATAAATACATGAGAGAAGACTTCGATTAGAAAAGAGTTTAATAGATGAGAAAAGACTTAAAATAGAAATATACACACGGATATATAAGTAATATATTGAATTTTTTTAATATATTTAATTTAAAAAATTAATTTATGATATAGATAAATGTATACTTTCAAAGAAAAAGACATAGCAGTATTTGCTTTTGTTTTCTTAGTGACAAATCTGGGATTAATATTGCATAAAGTGTTTTTAGTCAAACATCTCAAGGAAGGTTGACATTCAAGGCTTGAGACACCTTCCTTATATATATATATATATATATATATATATATATATATATTTTGATTATTTACTTAGTTTTTGGTCATAATAAAATTAAACCATTACACAGTTGTATTAAAAAGCATCTAATACAATTATATTGTAGAACTTTTGAATATTGTCTATTTGTAAATGAGTTGTTATTACGCGACCTAGGTTTCTACCATGTGGTGTCTTCAGGTGATTTGCAATAACTGATTTTACCATTTTTTAAGAACACTTACGTAATGGGAATTGTTTTGAACACTCACATAACCAGGATTCTTATAACATTGGCAAAACATGTAACTGCCAGAAAGAAAAGTTATCGATTATGCTATTTCCAAACAAAGATGAATTACTGAATGAAAGAACAGAAATTATATCTAAGTGTAACCATACCATAAAATACCTAATATGGTCATACAACCATGGATAAAAACGTTATCATATCTTCTGATATTGAAAATTGCACATTCAAAAAAATGCTCGTTATGTTAGCATTCTTAAAAAAAAAGGTAAAATCAGTTATTGCAGATCACCTGAAGACAGTACATGTAAGAAACCTAGGTTGCGTAATAACTCGTTTACACATTAAGTGTGTGTGTGTGTGTGTGTGTGTGTGTGTATATATATATATATATACACACACACACATATTTTTTTTTTTTTTTTTTTAATTGTCAAAATACTTGTTACTAAAAGGAAAGGCAATTCAGCACATACAAAACTTTAGGTAAAAATCTTTTTTTTTTGTTCATCAGCATTGGGCCAAAGATATCTATGGAAATTTTAGCATCTTTTTTACAGTAAAAGACAAAAAACAAAAAAAAAACACGGTTTTGGAAATTCTTGCAAAGATGAAATAATTGTCAGATTTTAATGAAATTTTTTTTAATGTATTTTTTTTTAATTTTAGAAAATCTTGGCAATTTTTTTTTATTTTTTTATTTTTTTTTTTTACATCTATTACCCAACTAACCTAATTTTATGAAATTTCAAGTAAGTGAAATATCAGAATCTTCATATTCATATTTAGGACTCCTTGGAGAATTTAAATCATCATTTTATTTTTGTCAAATAGAAATAACATTTACTAAATATCTGCTCCAAAAAAGTGTAAAATAAAAAATGCAGTAAAACTATCACATCATTTAACTCAAAATTTTTAAATTACTTTTATAAATAAAAAATTTGTTGGTTCACAAAATCTTACATGTCTGATGAAGACCCCAAAGAGAAACAAGGAAGAATTGAGAATGCCAGGCTGTTATAATCTTTTTCTTTTTTTAGATCTTGCACATATTTTTTTAACCATTTCACCCCCAAGTAAGATGATGATGACGCAAGAGATTACTGGGTTGGGGAAGAGAATGTGAAAACTTTAGAAGGAACTGGAAACTCAATCCTAAATGGGATAAACCTGTTCTAAAATTGAGGAAAGTAGTGTGAACCGGGTGATTATACAAGTACAGATGTAGAAAGATGGGCAAGAATCATTCAAGCCATACTACATATGTCCATACTACATTCCAGACGAATCTACCAATAGAAGATAGCGACTGAAGTTGGCATTTTTCTTTTGCATGCTAACGGTTCTAGATAGGTACGGAGTCAGATCTAAGAGACCTCCATGGGTGCACATGGTAGATGTAAGTGATGTTACCTACATGACAAGTCATTGAAATCTGTAAAACCTTTTCTATCCTTGGTAAATGAAATAATTCAAGTGTTTCGTTCGATGACGAAATTAATAGCTAAAGCTACATATGCTTTTGAAATAATTTTAGAGTGAAAACAAAAATAATGTTTATTGTGCAGTCGCAATATCAACATTATTGCACGCGTGATGGACTCTATACCGAATATTGAACTTGTTTCTCAAAAGATGCTTGAATAGTATCTGTGAGTACACATAGAAATATAGACTCTTTATTGCTATGTTATGTCGGTTCTTCAATATGGCAGTAAATGTTGGACAATATCTTCGAAGATGAAGGAAAAACTTGAAGCAGCTGAAATGTGGTTCTACAGAAGGATACTGTAGATATCATGGACCGATCATGTGAGCAGTGACGAAGTTTTGGAAAGGATGGAGACGAAAAAGAAATTAATACTGAGCATCAGGAAGAGACAACTAAAGTTCCTGGGACATGCAATGAGGAAGGAGGGCTTGAAGAACCTGATACTAACAGGCCAGATAGAGGGGGAAAGAGACAGAGGAAAGCAGTGGATAACATATTTGAAGGACCTGATCAGGTGGATGACGGAACGAGGGTTACATGTTCCAACAGGAGAAAGCGTGCTAAGAGCCACCAGGAACAGGGAGATGTGGAAAGTTATGATCGCCTACGTCCTGAAAGGACATGGCACATAAAAGAAAAATTGTTTGCTAAGTATGAGATGCAATCGCATAGAAGATAACTTGGTGTCGTCTCAGTTAGGATGGGTGAACTGTGTCGGGCCACAAACTCCCAAAAATTCTAACGTACAGTTTGTTTCGTAATAATTTGCATAATGTCGAAAGCTCCCTTTTGACATACAAAAATCATCGCCGGCTTTATCTCGTATCCAAGAATTGGGTTTTTTCATTTCTGATCGATTCCTTTATGATGATAGCATTGTTAACTAAGTAAACCAATTCTTGCATAGAAGAGCCGATGGCATTGACTGCATAGAATAGTCATTTTGGTGGAAGACAAGGTTGATTTTGTCGAGACTTTCTTTCTTATCAATTGACTTCCTCTTTTTTCTTCTGGTGACTTCGAAGATTTTAGTTCCAATGATGATGGAACATTGCCAATTGGTACGTCTTGTGCATGTGTTTTAAACAAATTGGGCTTTCAGTGTTGCTTTGATCCTTGTCTCTTCGAAAAGGGCTAACCCGTAATCTTTCCCCTGAAATGAATTCACTGAATAAGACTAGAGTTGGAATGTGACGCTTGCCCCATCGGTCGTTGATGGCGTAGATACATCAGCTGATCCTCAGGTTGACCTTTCCAACGGTGATCTCCCTTGCCCACGTGAAATTGATCTCAATTCTTGCTAGATGTCTCTCCGCCAAGCTAAACCAAGCTGGATGCATGCTTACAATTGGGAAAATGAAAACGGCACCAAAAATAAATTGAATGATGCCTGATAGGCTGTAGAAAGTCTATGCACAAAAGGAAAATAGTCTTTTTCCCAAACCCTGTTCCTTGCAATCTGGCAATGGAACGGAAGTTTCAACCAATTCCTCTAAGTAGTAATTTGCGAAGCGCTCTTCTTCCTATTATTAATTCAAGTTTTTGATTGGCAATACCCCTTCAACCCCGGTTGGAGTTTTAAGTTTGTGGCGACTCGAACTGACTTCGTTTTCCTTCACACCGAAACTTCACGGAAACTGCCGAAGAACTGTCTTTGAGTATGGTAGGTAAGGCCGGCAGCTTCAAAACTCTGTCTGCAAAATCACTTCTTGACTGTCCTTAACTCTGGTTGACCGTTTCAAGACTTCGTCTGCAAAATCACTTCTTGTTTGTCTTTAACTTTGGTTGGCCAGTACTGTTTGAATTTAACTTTTTTCGGTCGGTTGGCGGCAGGCTTCTCTATGTTTTGCACCCAACGGTGGGGCAGTTATCTCGTTACATCATCAATCAGGAACTCCATGGGAGGTGGCCGGCCCGGCGGTGGACGCCCAATGGCTTAGCGCCTATCTCTGTCGTTACATCCAACTGCGAATGACTTTGGTCCCTCGGGGCTCTGTATTTATGCTTAACCATGTTTTATTGATGTGAGGCCGACGGTTAACAGAGGTGTTTATGCAAATCTAGTCTCTGGCTCTTGCAGCCAATAAAATCATTCTCTCTCCCACCTTTGGGCAGAGTCACTATACGACGACAGCTTTTTCTATCTTCTTCCCTTCGATTCAGCCAATGAAATATTTTTCTCTTTACCCGTTTTGGGCAGAACTTATTATGTCAATTCCTTTCTCAAGGAAATCCCAATTTAGTCATTCTCATAATCAATTAATTGTCCTTTTCTCTCCGTCAACAAATCAACTTAACCTTTGCACTTAGTTGAATTCCCAATATACAAAATTTCTCTCTTTTAACTTTGTCTATAGCTTGCAATAACCACTTTGATCTTCCACGGGTGTGTTTTGGTTTTTGTATTTTGCTGGGATAAAAAATAAAATTTTTCGTCTTTTCTTTGGTCTCTGATTCACAGACACTGATTCTGATCGCGTTCTGTGGAGATTCACTCATCACTGTCCATTGACACTTCTGACATTTTATACATGCCAGCTAGAATATGCCGAAATTTTCAGCTGGGAAGTTTTCTTTGTTTTGAAAAAAATACGAAATTTCATTATCACTTTCTGTCTCTTTCGTTCTGATACCAGCTGTGTCGTCGAGAATTTACAAAGAAAAATAAAACATTCTCAGACGAGTCCTGTTCGCTGACAATATAATTTCTGTCAACAATTGCCATCCGAACCCCGTAACCATGTTTAACTTCGCTGTTTAATTCTAAATGAGTAATTTCACGTGTTAAATTTTGATCCGTAGTTGTTGCGCCCTGTTTTGGCCCGGAAGTAAGAAGGGAGGTTCAAACATTGTGTTACAAAGACAGAACAATATATACAATAATAAGTGTTAGTAATCAGCAAAAGTGTAAGTCCGAACGGTATAGTTACGCTGCGTTTCGACTGTCTCACGGCTGCGTCTCCGGAAGTCAATCAGGTTATTATTTATTGAGGGAGGAAGAGTCCTTTCACTGTAAATAAGGCACTAAAACATATTACATGAATAAATGGAGATGAAACAACGAGAGTGTTCAATGTATATTTATTAAGCTTTATTGAATGCAACAAAGAAGGAAATTTTTTTTTCCTTTAGCTTCTCTTGTTTTTGTTTAAGGGAACAAATGATTGGTTGAAGTCAATGTGGAAAATTTCAATCGTTGTTATTTGTCGGTTTTCTCATTAGCCAACACGCAAAAAATTAAACTGGACAATGTTTGATGTTAAATTCTTAATGTTCTCTAACAGAAACACAACATCAGTCTGGATTCATCATCTTATCTTTGTCTGACAAATAATTTAACCCCCGTCGTTCTCAGTGGAACATAGTTGATGCTTCTGTAATTTGTTTTTTTAACTGGTAGGAGGTGCTTATCATATGTCTTTATTCCCCAGGTGAGGTAGGTTGGTTGTCAACTAAGGCGATATAAACTCAATCTGATATGCTATTTAGCCCATAGCTGGAGGATGACTAGATGGATTAACACCTTCCCAACTGGAATTTGAACTCGGCTCGATATCGACTACACCACAACTCACATTTCCTGATAAATAAAATAATACCTATATATATATATATATATATATATATATATATATATATATATATATATATATATATATATATATATATAATATATATATATATATATATATATATATATATATATATATATATATATATATATATATATATATATATATATATAGGTATATATATATATATATATATATAGGTATTATATATATATATATATAGGTATTATATATATATATATATATATATATATATATATATATATATATATTTGTTCCTGAATATGACCGGAGAATGACACGATAACCGACGATACCAACTATGGACAATTTCTTCATAATTTTTGACTTTCACTTGTATTGGGTTGTCCGGAAGGTTCATGCCGATTTTTTCAGGGGAATTAAAACAAAACAAAATTCTACCTTTAAAAATTTATTCAACTGAATATGAACCATTTTGTTGGACAACGTTTCTCCATTTTTCCTTCAACTTAAAGATTCTGTCTTCCCAGGATTTATATGGTTTCTTGGGAAAGAACTAATTAAAATGTTTTTTATGTCATCCAAAGGACTAAATTTTTTACCATTGAGATTATTTTGTAAAGACCAAAATAAAAGAAAATTCAAAGGAGCAATGTCTGGTGAATATGGCGGGTGGGGGTAACACATCGCATCCAAGTTGCAACAGTTTTTGTCGAGTCGCCAAAGAAACGTGAGGGGGTCTGGCATTATACTGATGAAAACATCACCTTTCCTGTTCGCTAATTCTGGGCGTTTTTCTTTAATTGCTACCGTTAATTAGTCAAGCTGCGTGCAGTACATTTCAGAATCAATTGACTGATTACTTTGCAGAAGCTCATAGTACAGGATTTCTTTCCAATCCCATCAGATGCACAATATAACTTTGGATGACCTGGTGACTATAGTGGCTACAGTTGGCTTATGTCACTTATCACATGATTTGTTTTTTTTACTGAACATTATTGTAAACGGTCTATTTCTCATAACATCTCAAAATTTTCTTACAAAGTGTGCATTTTATTGCGTTTGTAAAGCAGATCACAAAAACAGTATCCAAGATATTCTTTTCACCCAGAACATTTGATAGTCAAATATTGTAGCGATTTATATAACCAAGCTTCACTAAGTGCTCATGAATGGTGGATTTTAATAAATTTAATGTTTCTGCCAATTCGTGCGTTGTGTAATGCGGGTTATTCTCAGTGTCTTGATTTGGTCGTTTGTCGCGTGTTTTGTGTGTGGGAGGGTCTGCCTGAGCGTCCCCTAAATTTAGCGAACCACTCTTTCACCTAAAGCACCTTCACCGCACACAACACGGTACGTTGTTTGCGAGATAGTTTTGCATTTACGATAATAAAAATGCATCAAGTGTCTATAATGCACCTTATAATTTTTTTTTATTTTCATTGGGATGCAAAATTGACATGAATTATATAATTTCAAACTTTCTTTCTCAAGAGATAGTTTGAAGTTGGCTCTAATCGGAAATGTAAGCATATTACATCTGTCGATAAATGTGATATGTTATATCGTGTTGTAATATGAACGACTAAAACTTGCAATGAATTTTTCGGACAACCCAATATAATAAAAAATGTAACTATAGAAGATATTAACAAAGTATTCCTTGTCTGTCGTATCCGAAATGTAAAATTACTGCTCATATCATCTCTCTCTGTCTTTCTCTTTCAATATATATATATATATATATATATATATATATATATATATTAGTGAGAGATAACAATTTTTCATTTTAATTTAATCTCCTTTGAAGTAGACTACTTCTGAAGCCACACACTTTATCCCGAGTTGTTTCCATTTATGGAAGCATCTCTAGAACTTCTTTTTGGGATAGTGAGCAGCTGTCATGTCTTGAAATCTTGTTCTTTTCATGTTGGATTTGATTTTTTGATATGTCGTAAGGAGCAAGCCATAGTCACTGATGGAATCTATGTTGATTGGTGATATCACCACACTCTACACACTTTCCTTCTAAGCACTACTATAAACAACGAAAGTGAGCGAGAACTTTATATGTACATGCGTGACAGAATTTAAAGTCAATCTGTGCCGAGCGACTTCACTGTGTACCTTAGCTCCGTTACCATAGCAACAATTACAATACATTTTTATCAGCTTTCGTATATATATATATATATATATATATATATATATATATATGGCAGATTTTGGCAGGAATCGTGCATGTCAAAATTCCAAATGAAAAAATATGGACATTTTATATCTATTAAATTTATTGATTTTTTTTTTGTAGTAACATTTTGCAAATGTACATTTTTTATAGATTATATGAGGCGGTCAATAATTTCGTGAAGAAGTGTATTTTTATGAGACAGCAAAAAAATATGCAAACTGCTAGCAAAAGAAAAACAGACATTGTTTTGATAAATATTTATTTGTTGTCAAAGTTAAGAATGCGGGCAAAATTCCCCATGCAGATATGTGGTATGTTTTTTTTCGGATGTATTAAGGAGGCGGTGAGCTCATACGAAAGAATTACTGTTGAAAAAAAGAAAAAAAAAAGAAAAGATGATGTAATAGTCAAAGTAAGTGACGTTGAATGAAAGAGGTAAGTCGTTGTAAAACGTGGAAACATCTTTCGAACTCTTCCGGTGGTTAAGTTCGGTTTCGGTCCCATCCAGTTGTAGGCAGGTAAAAGCCCTCTTTGGAATTACCACCCATCGCCTCTTTGTTAGAAAGAACATAAGAAAAGCCTCGATAGTTATATGGGATTAATTGGGGATGCTATTAGAACCACAGGGAAAGAACGTCAAATATAACGTGGAAGGATCATAAGTAGTTTTCTTAGTTTTTTCTTCTTCTCTAGTTTGGTTGTTGTTGTGGATCTTCGTCGCCAATATGTTGTGGAGTTGTTGTGGCGAAACTTCGCCGCAAAGTTGTAGTGACCGGTTTGGCCGGAAGTAAGACACGGAAAACAGAAGGTAGGTTCAAAACAATGCATTAATATAACAAAAACGTATGTACAGGGTAAGTGTTAGTAAATAAGTAAATATAAATAAATAAATCCGAACGATATAGTTACGCTGCTTATTGCCGTACTTAACTGCTTCCGGAGGTCAAGGTAATTATAAATATTAAGAAGAAGAGTCCATTCCTCGTATGAGGGTACAACAACAGTTGTTGTTGCTTTCTTAGGCAGAGTCAAAATGATATGCCCTGCAATTAACATCAGACTTTCGTATCCAATTATCATATTTTAGGATTTAGGAATTCCGTGTGTAATGGAAACACATGGGTGTGCAAAGGTTACTTACCCGATGTTAATTTTAAAAATCGGGGCGCGGTTACTGCCTACGATCGTGAGTCGTGCATCGGGTGTCTGTGGGTTTTGTACTGTTCGAAGGGAGAAGGAAAAGACAGAAGAAACGAACATTTTGAACATCGTGGAATGCTCTGATGTAAGTATCTTTGAAAAGAAAAGAAGAAAAGAGAAAGAACAAAAAATGAACTTTTAAACGTTGAACAAACTTTCTAGTTGTGCTTTCAGAAATAAAAAAGAAAACAAAAGATAAAAGGCGAACTTTTCAGACATTATAAAACTCTCTGATATTGTGTTAAGAAATGGAAAAAAGAAAAATTAACAGAAAAAATGAAAGTAATACTAATAACAGAAAAAATGAGGTGCACTTTTACTTTTCTCTTTCAGTGTGTCATATATATATATATATATATATATATATATATATTTGGTTTAAGGTTTTTCTTCACGTTATCATAGAAAAGGGTCGATGCCGCAAAGTCGACATCAAATTTACTAAAGAAAAGGGAAAAAAAAGAGGCAAAGTGTAACTGAAGTAAATCAGTTCTTTGGTTCGTCCGTCTGTGGGTTGTGATTAGAGCTGAAATGAACGAATAAATAAATTTAAAAAAGTAAAGGAACAAAGGAGAACGAAAGACGAAAAATAGAGTTAATGTTCGATTGAATAGGCGAAGTATATCGCCGTAGCAGACGGATGTTATAAGTGAGTTATAATGTAGTTATAATTTATGTAATCACGCGTCTTGGATATTTTTTAAGTGTTGCTTACATGTGACGTAAGGTCGAAGTTGTGGTGGACCTGGTGATGTTTGGTCATTCCTCGGCTGTAATTGTTCTGGCGCTAACCATTATTCCACGTTGGGATGTCAACGTGTCTCAGTATGTGTAGACGTGCGACCTACTCTGGGGCGGGGGGTAAGAAAAATGAAAGAAAAAGAAGACAAGGAAAATATTTATTTATGCAAATCACGCTGTAGTCTGATTCCTTGTTATGCCTAAGTTAGGAGATTAAGTTTAGATCAAGAGAATAAACAAGACAGAAATACATGCCCGCAATGTGATAAGAAGAGGACTGATGCTTTTTTTTATTTATTAGGTTTGTATGTGTTGTTCTGTATCAATTGTTCTTTTATGTTATATTATGTAAATGTATTGTACAATTGACGTAATTGTATGGTGAACGGTAATGGCTGATCAAGGAAATGCACTTAAAATGTTCTTAGATGAACATTTTGAAAAATGATATTGAAGGAGTGTTGTAGATTATATGAGCGTCAATAATTTCGTGAAGAAGCGTGTATGAAACAGCAAAAAAAAAATGCAGACTGGCTAGCAAAAGAAAAATAGAAATTTTGATAAATATTTGATTGTTGTCAAAGTTAAGAATGCGGACAAAATTCTCCATGCCAGGAAAATATTAGTTTTGAAACCAGCGCAGCCAAGGTCAAATAATATGGGCTTTAAAATGACATAAACAATGTTTCAGAAACCAGACTGGCAACTGGGTCCCACCCATTTACAGTCAGGTTAGCCAAATGCAGACGACAATTCTACGCCTGCGGCTTCTTCTCTCGCACTTCCCGCCTGTGGAACTCGCTCCCGTATTCTTGCTTTCCTGACGGCTACAACCTCCAGAAATTTAAATGCAAAGTCAATACTCATCTACTAACCACTGAACTCTAGCTCTCTCCCCACCCCCATATAACCTTCTCTTTCTCTTCACCTATGTATCTGTCATCGCACCTGCATTCTCAGCTTTCCATTGTTCCTTTCTAACTAGTTTGTACCCCTCACTCTTTTCTAATTAATCTTTTTACATTTATGTAGCCCCCTGTACATCAGTGGCGTTTCCGCCTTGCTCGGGGTGAAATGATTAAAAAAAAAATGACATAGTCACTTATATTGAAAACAGAAATTAGTAGTAGTAGGCAGTTGGTCGAGTGTTGAGATTGGAAGTCAGACCGAATAAGATGCAGAGAAAACCACGGACATGTGCTGCCTCTGGCCCCTCGATGCGTGTCTGCTAACTTTCCTACCCACCTCTACTCTATGACACGTCAACTGATGAGTGATTAAATGGTATGCTGTCTACATTTGTTTACGTATATGTGCTACGTTCGTCATTTTATTAAGTGAGAATATCGTCATTTTATCAGCGTGGAAAAGACAAGCGATTTTATAAGAGAGAAGATAAGTTTCGGGGCCCTGTCATCAAATTAATAATCGTCGTTCAATCGAAATGTATACAACAAATATGTCGTTTTGGTTGCAGTTTAATATTCGTCATCCTTGGCTTCAGGTTATACAACACGTTGGTTACTTTGGTTTTCACGTTATACAGCATACGTCACTCTGGTATACGTCGCCGGTATACCACATATTGAATTGTTGTGCTGTGACTAGCTACGTATTTTTTTTTAGAAAAAAGAACAGATTGAAAATGAACCTGGTTGCAATCTGCAGGAACACTAGACGCTTGCAAAAAATATCAAGACAATGTAGCTGACATGTTTCGTTTACCTACGTGTATATGTCACTGGTAAATAACATATATATCGAATTGGTACACATTTTTATGTATAATATAACTAAAATTTATATTGTGTATGCCAAGTTTTCGATTCAGATGAGTCATCATCAGGGTTGTGAGCGAGAGAGGAGAAAAGATAATTAAGTGTATTTTAAGCAGTATACTGTTTTTATATGATCCATATAATTAATAGACATAAAACACGTACAAATTAATAGACATAAAACAGGTTGTTCAGAATAGCTAAAAACGTGACTTGTTTTAACAGGGGACATGATCCACTCTTCGACGATGCAATGGTGCTGTTCTCTGGTACAGATCAGGCGCGGTAATTAATGCCATGTTATTGCTAGTTGTTACATTGTTAGTCGATGACTTCTAAACAACTTGAAATGCAATGCACGCTGTATAATGCTTTGGCCTATGGGTAGAGTGACTTTGTTGGTTGATTACCCTCCTTGTCACTCTTTGGCTTCGAGTATTTGCATCGAATATACGCGATTGTTGTTTTTCACGTGCCGTTGATGGCAACCAAGGCGATGAAATCCACTAAGATGCAAGTGGTTACGAAAATACAGAAGTTGACGATTGACACTGGATTTTGAAGATTATAAGAAAGATGGACGTCGGAAGTGAGTTTCGCTAGCCGGACGAATGACAGATTTATAAATATGCAAGATACATTCTGGTGATAAAAATTGTCTAGTACAAAAGAGTGAACCGATTTCCGAGAAGCAAATTTAAAAATTGATTCATAATATAATTTTTCCACTTCATGTCAGTATAAAACGTGCGATAAAGAAGGTGTAGTGACTTTCTATTGTGGCGGTTAGCATCAGCCATGCTGATGAAAAACGAAAAAGATTCTTGAAGATGATTAATCGAGAACAATTTCGTTTTGGAGGTAATACAATTTACAAGACGTTTCTTGATTTTGTTAACAACGGATTGATACTACAAAATTAATAAAAGTCATTCATTAAACATAAAAAAGTAAATTTAGTGTCAATTGAATTGAATTGTGGTGGAATAGATATCGGCTTGAAATAAGAAATCGGAGAGCCGAGTTCGAATTCCATTTGAATTCGTTGCATTCACTTACACACTAATAAACTTGGGAAAGGTATTAATCCATATTTTCTCTAACTATGAGTTAAATACCAGGACAGGTTGGATTCTATAGCCTTGGTTGACAACTAGTCTACCGCAGAAAGTAATAGCAACCTACTGCGGAAAAATCTTCTGGCCTAGTAAGTTATGGATCGAAGACATGACATAGCACTTAACTGACTGATATATTTAGATATTTTTAACGTGGTGTACAAAATTCTTCTGTTTGCTAAACGACAAATTTTAAAAGTCAATTTCTCTCTAGTTCTATGATCATAAGAAATATATTTATGATAAAATAATTCAGCATAACATATAACTTCATTTTTAAACAATAAAATAAAATAAAGAATACTTTTATGCTTAAATTGTTTCATGTAATATTTTTACTTCAAAAGTCATCGTTCATATATTTCAGTAAAACTGTTTTAACGTGAATAATTAATTCAGAGATTAAAACGCATATACCATTTCGTACATCTTTGTTAACGAAGTGGGATGTGATGGATCCGATTCTTCGTCAAATCATGCATTAACTGAAATAAAACCCCAGTAAAGATAAAATACACCAAAACCAAGAGAATCAAATTTTTTTTCAAGCCAAATTAATTACGCTCTTAATTTAAAGTTTCTCTTTGAAATTTTTAAAACCGACTACAGTAGCGAACTATTTAAAAACACAAACCGAAACTAAAAATCATCGCTCCCAGTGGAATTACGAGGTTTGAGATAGGCCTCCAGTTCTGGGTGTCAGTTGCATGATGACTTGGCCTTAATAAAAAGAAGGCCGTGTGTTTTATTTTTTGTTTTGTGGTTACTCTTGTGTGGTTACAATTCTTGATTTACTCTTCTTGTTACTATTGCCTAGGATGCCCCCCTCCCGCCAAATTATTCAACTCTTATGTTAAATCTTTCCTGTCCTTAAAATCATTCGGCGGTTAAATGGTAGTAAATTCTATCAACGTCCTGTAGTTGCGGCAATTACACGTCACAGTAGTTACACTACCTATACACATTTTTTACGGCTTAATTTCTACAATGGCCAGAAGTCGAATGCACATAATGCCTTTCATTTTATGGCACGTCTTGTTTATATATTTAAGATTTATTTCGTATCCTGAATATATGTTTGCATGTATAGATATTTTAATCAAACCTATAATAACACAGTTTTCGATTTATCGCAATAACCATATCTGCTCTGTTACAGAAATTAACGAAGATTAACGAAACTTGATTATAAACAACCGACAATTTGAAATGATTTGTTTGAACATTATTTTTTATCTACTTAAATACAGGTATCGATAAAAAATAATGTTCAAACAAATCATTTCAAATTGTCGTTTGTTTATAACCAAGTTTTGTTAACCTTCGTTAATTTCCGTAACATGTTTACATTTTTTGACATTACGATGCATTTCAGAGCAGATATGGTTATTGCGATAAATCGAAAACTGTGTTATTAGGTTTGATTAAAACCTCGTTTAGACTAATGGTCATTCTTGGTCGAGATGCATAAATATATATTTATTAATTTTTTTCATATCCTAAATATATGCTTTTATGTATTGACAGTGGCGATTTTACGGGGGGGGGGGGGGAGCAAGGATCCTCCAGAATTTTGGCTGGCCCCTTGGTTGCCCTCTCACTTTTATAAGCTTCTAAAATTTATGAAACTGATCAGTCTCTGATTTTGATAGGATTTGAATTGATCTTTAGCACTTTTCCCCTCTACGTTTTCTTTTCATTTAGCTTTTTAAGGACACATACAGAGATCAGTTTGAAAAAATAAATAAAACAAACATCTAGACAGTAAATTTTTTAAGCACCGCTAAGATGTGGCACGAAGATGAAAATATGGGGTACCCAGCGAGGATCAAACCCACTACTTAATCGTAATAGGTTCTAGCAGGACAAGCTTGTTAACCATTACATCACGCCGAGATGCCCAACATCCAGCTAAATAAAAACATATATCTTGTTAAAAAGGGAAAGAGATTTCCTAGTCATATTTTCATATCTGAAGGAAGATGCTAATAAGAAATTATGTTCCCGACTTGATATATAGATATATAGGCAGTCAGTGATTTATGGGCGAGTGAAAGAATTGGTCAGAAATTACGCTGCTTAAGTTGCTCTCACTCCTCAGGAAAATCTCGGCCTCTAAGTGCCGCCCCACTTTCAGAGTACTGCATTGCCACTGTGTATAGATATATATTTAAGAAATTTTTCTCGTATCCTGAATATACGTTTTAATGTATAAATATATATTTAAGATTTTTTTTTCTTTCATTGAACATATATTTACTTTTAAGATATTTTTTCGTATCCTGAATATATGTACGTTTGTGTTTATTTATAGTTGCATACAGTTTTAGTTACATCAATAAATCAACTTGTGTGAAGTCCGTCCAGAATTCCGAAAATAAGTCATCCTACACAATCCACTCAAAGGCGAATTTAACTCGTGGGGTATTCAGAACTGGCATCGAATACACCTGGAAAACACGAGAAGATCACGTGCACGTTTGTCGTTAAGTTTCGGTTACATCAAGTGTAGGGTATTCAGCTACTCCCTCCTTCTCCATACACACTGACTCCGCCGAAAACAAAATATGTTTTATTTTTAGTATTATTATTATGTCATTTTTCATCATATTTCGATTTCTGCTATGGTCTCACTTCCAACCAAGTCTGCGGGTAGACCTAAGGCAGGTCGTGGCGTGTTGTTATGGCTCCATTTCATGTTTTTTCTATCTTCCCTATCATCCCTAGCGTTACATAGACAAAGTTCTCCTTCTTGTGTGGGCTGTACTTAATAAGACAATTTTTTGTATATCTCTTAAGCTAAATATGATAATAATAATAATAATAATAATAATAATAATAATAATAATAATAATAATAACAAAAAGAAAAATTGAAAAAGAAATCGAACAACTTAGAAGTGAACTATCAGTACTGGATGAACTGAGTAGAGGAATAAATGTAAGAACTAGGAAAAGCAGAAGAGCCGAAAGAAAATATAACATTAGGAATGAAAATGAAGTCTTATCAAATAAAGAAAAAATAAAGCAAAAAATCCAACTGAAGGCTCAAAGAATAAGACGCTATGAGAAAAGAGCAAGATTTTACAGACAAAACAAGATTTTTCAGACTGATACAAAGAGATTTTACAGGGAAATAGGTAAAAAAAGAATTGAAGTGACAGTCCCCCCAGAATGGAAGAAGTCACACAGTTCTGGGGAAAGATATGGGCTTGCCCTAAAGAACATAGCAAGGAAGTACATTGGATTGCGCAAGAGATAGAACGAATGAAAAATAAACCAGAACAGACATGGTCTGGAATTACAGAAGATGATGTTAAATTTGCACTAAAAAAAGCACACAATTGGAAATTCCCAGGTATAGATAACATTCCTAACTTTTGGCTATATTATTTAAATACAGCACATAAAAAACTAGCCAAAGAACTTCAAGAAATGGTTGACGATCCCACTAAAATTTCTGCATGGATGACCAAAGGAATTACATTTCTTCTACCCAAGAATGGTGACACAAACAACCCGAAAAACTACAGACCAATTACATGTCTTCCGACAACATATAAACTATTAACATCTATTTTAACAAAACAGACATATTTATTCTAAAAAAGAAATGACATGATACCGCTTGAACAAAAAGGGTGCAAACGTGGCTGTTATGGTTGTAAAGACCAATTGCTAATTAACAAAATGATCCTGGAAAACTGCTACAGTACAAAAAAAAAATCTTAGTACTGCCTGGATAGATTATCGAAAGGCATTCGATAGTGTGCCACATTCCTGGATTTTAAAGACTTTAAATATATACAAGATATCGCCCGTCATCATCAATTTCATCAAACAGTGCATATCTATATGGAAAACAACCCTTTACCTCAATCATATAAATGGAACCTATAAGTCTGATGAAATAAACATCAAAAGAGGTATATTTCAAGGTGATTCTTTATCTCCCTTACTATTCTGCATATCATTAATAGCACTAACCAGTCAACTTAATAAGACAGAATGTGGTTATAAAATAGGCCAAAAGAAAATAAGCCATCTATTTTACATGGATGACTTAAAGTTATATGCTAAGAATGATAATGAGCTGGAAGGTCTTCTGCAAACTGTAAAATGCTTCAGCGAAGACATTGGAATGAAATTTAATTTGAATAAATGTGCTAAAGCTACAGTTTTACGTGGATCAATACAAGAAACATCCTCAATTAGCCTAGACCCTGCTGTAACAATAGAAGAATTGAAACCAGAAGAAGCTTATAAATACCTAGGTGTAAATGAGAGCGAAAACATTCACCATAAAAAAATGAAAGAAATAGTGCGTAAAGAGTACTATAGAAGGCTACGAATGATATTAAAAACTGAATTAAATTCACAGAACAGAGTTATGGCCATTAATAGCCTTGCAATCCCAGTTGTCCAATATAGCTTTAACATCTTAAACTGGACTCTAAACGACATCAGGCGAATGGATGCTAAAACAAGAAAGCTTCTTTCTAAGCATAAGATGCATCATCCAAAGGCTGATGTAGACCGTCTATACATACCCCGTAAAGAAGGTGGAAGAGGTCTTATTCAGCTGGAATTGTCATACAAGACAACAACTATTGGCTTACTAACATACATAGAAACAACAAAGGATTGGATGATACAATTAGTAAGGCAACATGAAGAAAGAAAGAAAAAATATTCAATAATAAAAGAAGGCAGTAAATACAAACAAGATTTACAGTTAGTAGATTCTGTAGAAAAGCAAAACAGAAGCCAAGAATCAACTATTGCGGCAAAAAATATGAAAATGAAAGCCAAAGATATAGCTCTTGAACAGATGAAACAGCGCTGGCAAGACAAACCTCTGCATGGTCAATATCCAGAACGTGCCAATAAATCCAATGTTGACAAAGTTAATACTCATCGATGGTTACGTGCATCTGGATTAAAGTCTGAAACTGAAGGCTTTATTCTTGCAGCACAAGACCAAAGTCTTTTCACTAGAAACTTCCAGGCAAACATTATGCATAATAATATGGATCCAAAATGCAGGTTTTGTGATAAACACCAAGAAACAATAGACCACCTAATCTCAGGCTGTTCTGTGCTTGCCCCAAATGAATATAAAAATCGCCACGATAGAGTTGGGCAATATTTACATTGGGCAATGTGCAAACATTATGGAAAAGCTGTAAACAAACACTGGTATGAACATCACCCAGCACCGGTTACAGAAATAGAAGATGTAACCATTCTATGGGATTACACCATCTACACAGACAGAAAAATTGAAGCAAACAGGCCAGACATTATTGTTAAAAACCAGAAGGAGAAAACGTGTCTATTAATTGATATGGCTTGTCCAGCGGATTGTAACATAGCAATCAAGGAATTTGAAAAACTGTCAAAATATAAAGACCTGGAAATTGAAATAGAAAAAATGTGGAAATTGAAAACAAGAGTTGTGCCAGTGATAGTAGGTGCACTTAGAATGATAAAAAATGGAACAAAACAACACATTGAAAGAATCCCTGGAAACCCCAGCTTAAGAGATATACAAAAATTGTCTTATTAAGTACAGCCCACACACTAAGGAAAACTTTATCTATGTAATGCTGGGGATGATAGGGAAGATAGAAAAACATGAAATGGAGCCATAACAACACGCCACTACCTGCCTTAGGTCTCGCCGCAGACTTGGTTGGTAGTGAGACCAAAGCAGAAATCGAAATATGATGAAAAATGACATAATAATAACAACAATAATAATAATAATGTATATCTCTTGAGCTAAACATTATTATTATTATTGTTACCATAGTTATTTTTGCTATTATTATTATTATTATTATTATTATTATTATAAAATTATTATTATTACAATTTATTTATATTGATAATACTCTCCAAGTAGATGAGCATTTCCACAATGTGTAATTTTAAAAATGTTCTGTGTACAGGGTCCTCCAGGTATCTTGATAATGTTCTTGTTAGTACTGTCTTTGATCGTACCCAGGGATCAAAAATTTCATAGGGATAACAGCAGTTTTTAGGTAACATATTTTTCAACTTCGATTTTCTAGACGCTCATATTTATTATTATTATTATTATTATTATTATTAGACACAGGAGATGATGCTGCAAAGTACATTCCAAAATCAATATTTTTATAACCATATATCAGAATACCTATTTCGAGAAGTGGGACAAGTCAAGAACTATTCAGCACCCCCTCGCTCATTATGTGTGTATGTTTTGAAAGAGCTTCCGAAATTCGTGAGTACTACTGAAGTTTCAGATGATCTCTGACGTCTCAAAGCTAATTGAGCAATGATATTCCCTCGGCCAATCCTGTTCTGCAAAATTCTGTTTCCATGGAAGTAACCGGGTGGCGAAGAGGCAAGATGCGGGTAGGCTCAACATCGTTCCACCCACCACCTACCTACGTAATTCCTTAAACCCATTATGCTTCATTCTTGATAAAACAAAGTCAAATGCTGTAAAAATCGAGTGATCTGTGATGCAATGCTTGTTACCAAGTAATTCCAACGGCTTTGATCAGGAGCATTGGTGGCTGACGAAGCGATGAGCAATCACGGGGTTTGGAGGTGTGATCAGAGCGTAATCGATATCGATTTTTCTCAACCAGAATCTGAATGGAAGAAAACGTTTTTCAAAATTCCGAATAAAGATGACTGTCAGCATTTAATACGGGACAGTGGGAGACATTTGAAGCATTTCTAAAATGGTTGCAGTGGGTTATCATCATTCGACGGTCTAATACTCTTTTCAGGCGTCCTGTTCCAAGTTCAGCTTGAAGTTTATGCTAATGTTATTAAGTATTTACAACATATGAAATACAAATCATGCTTGCTTGAAATGCTTGCGCTAGAGAATCTAAAACTTTAGGTTAAACTAGTAGAATTAGTATACAACTATAAATATACACATTTATTTACTGTATAAACAAAACTTAAAACTCACGCAATTACATATAATTCAGTAATGAATTTGAACACTCTCAGCTACTGGCGTGGGTTTACATTGTATATAACGCGCTAAAGTCCACCTTTCTCTACTGAGCGCCCATAGCACAGAAGTAGAATCACCGACTGATGTCAGTTTGGTCAGGTTTCAATCCTGGCTTGAAGACGATCTGTGATACAGCGAAACAGATCTGTCTGCGAGTGACTTTATATATATATATATATATATATATATATATATATATATTCAATTTGTTGGTTTAAACATTATTTTTAATAGATACTCGTATTTGAGTAGATTGTTTCTGTTTTTATAATTAAACTGTATATCTATTTATAGATATAAATAAAGAAAGAAAGAAATCTTGTTCGGAAAACATGCAACCTCCGGCAACTTGAACTTGCGTCCGTTTGGGAAAACTGTCAATTGATCAAGGACGCATATTTTCCTAACCAGATTTCTCGATTGAAAAAACAAACAAACAAACAAACAGACAGACAGACAGACAGACAGACAGACAGACAGACAGACACACACACACACACAAACACACACATATATATATATATATGTAAAAGGGTTCGTCTACGATTCGAAGTGCTGGATATAACATCAATCAGCGAAATGAAAATTTGATTTGTATTAATTATATACATATAGATTTTGTATTAATTACATATATATATATATATATATATATAATACAAATATATATATGTTTTGATATCAATAAATATACACACAAATTACACACACAAATTACACACACATGTATAATCATATTTCTGGTGTTAATTAAACAGTGATCGACGTAATGTAACAGACCTATAAAGTATGTAAGAAGAAATATACATATTATCCTCTGTCTATAGCACGACTCGGAGGTACATGCCCTATGCAATCATATGCACCTGATTACTCCATAGTTCATGTAACTCTGTTGTCCTGCTATAGACCTAGGATAATATGTATATTTATTCATATATATATATATATTATTCATATATATATATATATATATATATTATTCATATATATATATATATATATATATATATATATATATATATATATATATATATATAAAGTCAATAAAAAAATTCCGAAATTTAATTTCGTTGAATGGTCATTTCAGCGAGAAAATTCTCGCTTTATCGGCAACGATTGAAAACAAACATTTATTAATTCAAATATGTTACAAAATTTCTGTACCGGAAGAAGCACAAAAACATATTCATACAGAGAAAGTTTAAAAAAATATAGTGGTGGCATTAAGAAGAAAAAAATTTTTTTTTTTTTAATAAATTTGTTGTCAGCACGACATCAGAAAGGGGAAAAGCAGACACAGAGATTCATGACTCAATATTAGAAAACTTTGCAATACGTTTGTATGAAAGAATCAAAAGTTAAAAATTAAAAATTAAACCGTGTCAGAAGGATAGAAGTGGTAGGGGAAGGGAAAGGAAAGGAAAGAAAAAACGTGTAGACAGGGGGAAAGTTAGCGAAGAAATAAGATATAAAAAATTTCCTTTGTAACCAAGATAACGACAGACGACGACTTCGATGGTGAAAAAAAGTGGGGTGGGAAGGAAGAGAAAGGAACCGATATATTATAAATTATTTATTTATTGGACTCTGTTAAAAATTCACCCAAATTTGTTTAAAAAGGAGAAAATGGAATTTATGGATATATAAAAATAAAGGAGAAATTTTAAATTTGATTGGCTCTGTAAATAGATAATACTATTTACATCGAGCTCTCCACCTTGATCAATTTTAATATTAATAAAATTAATATTAATAAGATCGGGTTTTGGGATTTTACCTATTTGCTCATCCTTTCTGGATTTAATATATATATATCCACGGTAGGGATGGACTTATATTTTCAATTCAATTGTCTTTATTGTTAATAGCTTAAATGCTCTATGTTTACTGTGTGTTAATATTTACTCTTTGATAATGGCTTATGTGAGCCGAAAGCTTAGACCCGATAAAAAATTCAACAAATACTGTGATTTTTTGTTGTCTTTCAACGACATCACCATCAAGTATATCAGACGGTATGAACGGATCCTACACAAAATTAATAGACAAAACTTGTCTATATTATTCAATGAAACCTGCATTAATATATATATATATATATATACATTTCATTAGAAACACAGAAGAAAGGACTTAGATGTTATGCAATATCTCCAATATGGCAAATAACGCTCCGTAAAGATGAATAAAAACTTTAAGCGATTAAAAATATCGTTCTACAGAAGGATGCTGAGAATAACTAGAAGTGAATATGTAAGCAACGACGCTGTTTCACAGAAATTGGAAACAAAAGTGTTACTTTTACTCAACATCAGAAAGAGATTGTTGACATTTCTAGATCATATAATGAGGAAAGATGGCTTGGAAATGTGACACTCACAGGATATATTGAAAGCAAGAGGGACAGAGGAAAAAAGTTTGTGTAAATGGATGGCAGAACAAGGTTTAAGAGAGCACTTTCTATTCCAGCTGCTAATGATGACGTTTGGTTGGTTTCAATACTTCTTGCAAGTTTCAGCCTCTTCTCAAGGATTTTTTTTTAGTCTGTTCTAAATGATTTAATTAAGAACCGTCATAGTCATCACGTCCATATTTTACAATGGCTTCAGTTCTTCTGATGTTTTTCTAGGATTTTATTTATTTTCAATTGGCGGTTTGATGAAAGTGCGATGTCTGCTGACATTTTTTTTCTTCATATTTACCTAACTTGATCTAAGATGAGAAGATTAATTTGAATTTCAGATCCCAGAGTAATATTTTATTATTATTTATTTATCTAAAACAGTCTGCTTTGTGTATATGTCATTGTGTATATGTCATTGCTTTGTATAGTTAGATTCTTGACGTTTGCACAGTTTGCAGTGACTCACCCTTTCCAACCAATCATGTTTATTCTATGCTATTTCTAAGCCAGCTTGCTATATTTACTTGCGAAATCATTTAGTTTCATTCCTATCTCCGCAGAGACGACATTAATCATTTTGATATGACCTTCTCGTCTTCTTCTTGTAGATAGATATATAGGTGCGAAAGGTCTAAGATACTCTCTTTATATATTTTATAAACCCAAACACGCACACACATATTTAGAGAGAACGGGATAGATAGATAGATAGATAGATAGATAGATAGATAGATAGATAGATAGATAGATAGATAGATAGATATGAACAAACTGAAATAGATAGATAGATAAATGTGAAAAGTTCGAGATAGATAAAGAATGGCTGAGATAGTAAGTCTACTGTCTACTCTACACACACATACACAGACACACACACAGACACACACATACAAGATCGAGTATTGTATGGATTATGAAACTTGCTTATAAACACTTTTATAGAATGGTTTCTAAATAAAAATATTTTCTGATCAAAATGCTTAGCATTTGATTGAATATCAGTGTTGTAGTGTTAACAACACTTAGTAGAATCCCCAGTCGAAATCAATGAAAGACGAGTTGTACTTTTGATTTACGATGCCTTCGCGCTGTGAGAATTTACTTTTAATTTTCTTGGATATACACGCCTAAATTTGGATAGGTTGTCTAAATTTGGCAGAGCAACGCGGCCGTGTCTATTTCGGAGTTTGACGTGGGATTGGTACATCTGGGAATTCACTTGTCTGATTCTTCAAGTTCGATACGAAATTTTTGGTGCAGTCAAGAAAGAAACAAAAACTTTGGCCAATCAGCTAATCAGCAGACGCAGAACCATGGTATAATCCCTTCAAACGAAAGAAATAAACCACAAGGAAAAAGAAAGACAAATTAATAAAACAACAAATCGTAGCTTTGAAGATAATTCTTCCAAAAATGTCCTTCTGTGGAGAGAGAGAGAGGGGGGAGGAGAGAGAGGGGGGGGGGAGAGAGAGAGAGAGAGAGAGAGAGAGAGAGAGAGAGAGAGACACACACACACACACACACACACACACACACACACACACACACACACACACATATTGCAATAAAAAGCGATAATACCAGAATATATAGGCGGAACCTATATAGACATACAGATGAAATACTATTGTAACGTCAAGGCGGAGACAACGTATTCAGCGCTCGGATTAGGTTTGATCTCTTTCTGTTTTCTGTTTTGGTTGTTTGATTATTTTATTTTATTTTATTTTTTCTTACTCGTCGAGGAAAAGGGATTCGCTTCTTGGAACGATCAGAAATTGTTTGTTTTATCTGTTTCGACCATTTTCACGGCCTCGAAATCTTCGTTGCCTGCGACTTTCCAATCAGCAGATTTATTTTCTTATGACTATCATTCAAACGGGACTTTTTTTTTTCACCACTTTTTCCGCTTTTTTTTTGTTCATTTCTTTTTTTTTTAATTTGTTTCTGGTATATTTTATTTATTTTCTTTTTTTTACATTAATCGCTATATTCTCCCTTTTCTTTTCTTTGCTCCTATCTAGAAAAGAAAAGAAAAAAGAGAGAGAAAGAAAGAGAGAGAGAGAGAGAGAGAGAGAGAGACTGCTAATATATATGTAAAATAAATTAATCGTTTTTTTCGATTTTCTTTACTCTCTCTCTCTTGATTTCATTTTTCGTTTCTTCTTTCTTCTTTCTTTATTTCTAACATGAATTAATCCATTCCTTCTTTCTTTCATTAATTCTTTCTTTTTATCTTGCATTTTTCTTTCTTTCATTCGAGATAGCGGTTAATATATATATATATATATGGTTAATATATATATATATATATATATATATATATATATATATATATATATATATGGTGACCATAAAGTCTCAGTACCACTACAAGTATTTATTGCTCAAAAGCCATATGATATAGGGTATTGCAGTTTTTTTGTAAAATGTTGTACATCTCTTCAAGTTTACATTTACAGCTTTCATTGACTACATTCCACATGTGCACTTCTAGATGCCCTCACAATGTCAAGGCGATATTCCATTTCCCACCATACACGCTGAAGCATATCGACGTCAACTATTTGGGCTACTTCAGCAATGCGTCTACGAAGTGTGGCAAGATCATGAACAGTTGTCTGATAGACACGATCCTTGACGTACCCCCAAAGGAAAAATCCAAGATTTTTTTTTTTTCAGAAGAGTGAGGTACCAATGCGATTGGTCCGTCACGGCCAATCCATCTTCCAGGGAAATGTGCATCAAGCTGTGTCTTAATATTATTAGACCAAATATAAAGAAGACTTGAAGAAGTGTACAATATTTTACAAAAACTGCAATACTCTATGTCATATGGCTTATGGTCAATAAATACTTATAATGTTACTGGGATTTTATAACAACCTATATATATATATATACAAGCCTGTTTCGCTGTATCACAGCTCATCAGTGTGGCTGATTTTATATATATTTTAAATCCAAAAGGATGAGCAAGTAGGTAAACCCCACAAAACCGATCCTATTAATGTTCATTTTATTAATATTAAAACTGATCAAGGTGGAGGGCACTACGTAAATAGTTCTATTTACAGACCCAAATATATAAAAAATATATTACAAAAAATATATATTATATATAATATATATATATTATATATATATATATATATATATATATATATATATATATATTACAGACCCAAATATATAAAAAATATATTACAAAAAATATATATTATATATAATATATATATATTATATATATATATATATATATATATATATATATATTATATATAATATAATATATTATATATATATATATTTTATATATAATATATGTATATTATAAAAAATATATTACAGACCCAAATATATAAAAAAAATATTACAAAAAATATATATTATATATAATATATATATTATATATAATATAATATATATATATATATATATATATATATATATATATATATATATATATATATATTATATTACAGACCCAAATATATAAAAAATAAAACAAAAATTTCGAAATTTAATTTCGTTGGATGGTCATCCAACGTAATATAGCTTCGAAATTTTTGTTATATATATATATATATATATATATATATATATATATATATATATATATATATATATGCCGTGAAGTCTTGACGTGTTTGTGCGAACATTCATTCTTTTTCCTTTTATTCGAGAAGATTAGGAAAGAACTTTTTCCTCCGTGCAACTTTTGAGAAAGTTTCTTTTTTTCTGTTCCTATTAGAAATGAGCGGATCTTAGTAACTGTTTGGAATTTTCTGACTAATTGTGTGCGTGTGTTTATTTTCCATTGCCTGGATAAAATCCCTTAGAGGAAGAAACACGTCGGTTAAGCGCAATTGTTCCTCATTGAGGTCTCTCTTTATTCATTTTGTCTCTTCTACAGATAGACTCCATCTGAGAATTTTTGCACATTATCGACTTGGAAAACAAAACACACACACACACACACACACACACACACACACACACACACACACACACACACACACACTTAGTCCTTAGTAAGGAAAAGTTATTCCCTAATATTGACATATCTACTCCAGCAGCTTCCTTTCTCGCACTACCGCCTGTGGAATTGCCTCCCGTTTACTTGCTTCCCTAGCAGCTACAATCTCCAAGAATTCAAATGCAATGTCAATTCTTATCTCTCCATTCCTTCTCTCATCCTTCTCCCATCACCTTGTGTATCTTATTCTTTTCCTTTCTCACTCTACCCTCGCAACTGTCTTCACACTGGTATCCCTATCCTTCTCTTGCCCTTTCTTCGACACCCGCTGTAACTGGTTTGTCTTTCTCGTCACTATCCTTCTGCTTAAACTTTCACTCTTTTCTTATGTAGCCCCCCTGCGCACCAGTGGCAGTGCCACCTTGCTCGGAGTGAAACGATTAAAATATATATATATATATAACTTCACCGGTCTCCCTCTCTCTTCTATTTTTTTCATTTTATCTCGTTTTCATTTTTCTTTTCTTCGTCGGCCGCCTCTTTTTCTTTCTTTCTTTCTTTCTTTCTTTCTTTCTTTCTTTCTTTCTTTCTTTCTTGCATGCTTTCATTCATTCTTTGTTTCTTTCTTTTATTAATTTTTTCATTTGTCCATTTCGGGCATTCTTTCTTTCCATTCTTTCTTTTTTCATTCTTTCTTTCTTGCATTCATTCTTTCTTTCATTTATTCTGTCATTCTTTCTTTCATCCCATTTTTCTTTCATTATTCTCTTTTGTTTTGATTTTCTCTTTTCTTTCTTTCTTTCTTTCTTTCTTGTTGCTCTCTCTCTCTCTTGTCAGTATCTATCTTTCTTTTCACCGTTGGTTTTCCTACGTTTTAGCAGAGTTCGCTCTTTTATATTGAAGACTACAAAGAAAAGGGTTGTCAGTGTACAGTAATTAATATCAGTATTACCGTCAGAGTACCTATAAATATGATGGGTAGAATATAGTCCACTCTTAGATAATGATTGTGTTTTTATGACCAGAGTTTATAGACATCAAAACTCTTAGAATAACTGAGTACATTTGTTTTTATCTCTCAGAGGTTATAAATAAATTTCATTTGCGCTAAATTGCAACGAAACAAACCTTATTTTGACCTATGACTAACGAATAAGCAGTGATATGCGCGATTACAAGACTTTCAACAACCATCACTATTAGTTCGAAGACCTATACTTTTCAATCCGAGTGATGTTGTTAGCTGAACAACTGTGGTCAACTGGAGAATGTCAAGCAGGAGATGAGCAGATTAAGCATATTCTGGAATATGCGAAACGAGGTGGTCAAACAACGGAGATTTCGTCATTGACGAATATAGAGTCATATATGCAGGTGGTAAGAATAACGAAAAGGGAGTCGGCTTAATACTGGACGAAGAAATGAAGAAATGAGTTTTGGGATATTACACTTTTGAATACAAAACAAGAAAATAATTTTCTAAAATATTTTTTGTCAAAATCTGACTAAATCAACTTTCTCATTATAACCAAACGTTAAAAAAATACCTTAAGACCCCATCTTTTTGGCATTAAATAACCCACAGAGGTGTTGATATGCCTCTAAACAAAACTTAAACTGGTTGCATTATACTGTGGATATCCTTATTGAAAGATATGCAGAGTTCGAGTTTCAGTTGAATTCCTTGCATTCACTTACGCACAAATACCTTTGAGAAAGGTATTAATCCGTCTCTTCCTTCCAGTTATGGGTTAAATAATAGGACAGAGTGGGTTCTATAGCCTTGGTCGGCAATCAGTCTACCGCAGAAAGCAATGGCAACCTAATACGGGATAATCTTCTGCCCAGTCAGTCATGTCTCTTTCGAGACATGATCGCTCAAAGTGTGTATCACGTATGGCACTTAACTGACTAACTGATGCACCCACAATGCAAAGCTCTGGGGAGGAAATAGAATCTTTCTACTCTATACGGGACGATGCTAAGATTCAGTGTAAAACCCAAGAAATTAGAATCATCATAAGAGATTTGAATGCCAAGATAGATAAGGAAAGAGAAGGGGTTACATTTGGCAACATTGGATTAGGAAATTGCAATGATGGAGAAGAAAACTTGGTCTAATGGTGCACAGCGGATGGCCAGGTAATAACTAAAACCGGGTCTCAAGTACGCCCAAGACGCCTCAAGTACGCCCAAGACGATTTGGTTTTTCGTGTCGAAAAACCAAATCGATTACCAGGAGATTCAGGAACGCAGTTGTTCATTTCAAAATTTATCCAAGTGCCGACTGTGAAAGCGACCACCTCCCAGTCATCTGTAAACTAAGGATGAAACTTCAGAGACTGAAAAAGCCTAGTGCAGCACCCAGACTGCAATACTTGTGAATGACCTCAACCCACTGCAAAAAACAAACAAAAAAAAAACAAAAAAAAAAACATTGACAATGTGGAAAACAAATAAGAGGAACAAATTGGAAACGGAAACTCGTAATGCGAA
This sequence comes from Ascarosepion bandense, assembly GCA_037127315.1. Classification (NCBI taxonomy): domain Eukaryota; kingdom Metazoa; phylum Mollusca; class Cephalopoda; order Sepiida; family Sepiidae; genus Ascarosepion; species Ascarosepion bandense. Next base: position 3,072,977 of record JBBBDQ010001438.1, on the reverse strand, counting down.
ACACTAAAGAAAGCGTTAGTGACATCAGCAAACAACATTATCCCAAAAGAAATCAAGCATAAATGAAGGAACGATTTGATAATTGAGATTCTTGACGTGATGCTAAGGAGACAGAAAACGATGCGAAGACATGGAATGGAATACAGAATACTACACTAAAAAATAAGAAGCAAATGCAGACAGCCTAAAGAGGAATGGTTCAACAACAAATGTGCAGAAATAAAGAGATTGAGCACGACTAATAAAGAAAACATGCATAATAAAATAAGGGAACTAGCATGACGAAATACATGCTTCTCAAAAGGATATATAAAGTCCAAGGGTGGAACGCTCATATTAAAGAATCAGGGAATACCCAAACGATGGGATCATATAAGAGATCTCTTCCACGACAAAAGCAAGCAACCAACATTACACAGTAACCGGACCGGAAATATAAAAATCCGAAGTGATAAGCTACGTTGGCCAAACTGAATAGAAACAAAACAGCTGAACCAGACGGCATTGTAGACGCTTAGACGATTTCGGTATCAATAATAAATAAAATCTACAACAATAGTGAGCTGATGTTAGACCTAAGCAGATTGATTTTCATAGCACTACCTAAGAAGCCAGGTGCAAACGAATTTGAACTCCACTGAACAATCAGCTTAATGAATCACATCACAAAATCCATCTTCCGAATTCTGATTAATAGAGTGCGCAGCAGAATCAGGCCTATCTTTATAGGACAAGAACAGTGCGGTCCCGTCAAGGACACTGGAACAAAGAACGCTATATTTATGTTTAGAATGGGCAATACAAATGAAGACGGATGTGTCCCTGTGTTTTATAGACTACACAAAGGCATTCGACAAAGTACGCTACAAAGACTTGATAAATATGCTCAACAACCTAAACTTATTCGGAAAAGTAACCAGGAAACTCTACGAGCAGTAAACTGCCTGCATACGGACAGGAAACGAGTTCAGCAAATAAACAAAGTTTGAAAGTGGTGTAAGACAAGGATGTGTCTTCTCACCGGACCTATTCAACTTCAACATTTTTCAGCGAGACAATTTTGAGAGCTCTAGAAGTCATGCCAGGATTTATTATTGGCAGCCACAATCTGGACAATATAAGACATGCAGACACGGACAGAAAACTATAAGACATCCTACATAAGGTAGCTGAAAAAATCGAAAAGGCTACAAATAAAGTACAAGAAAACTGAAAAAGAGGAGCCCAAAATGCCAACTACAGGCTAGGGATACTAAAATCAAGCAGGTTCAGAAATTTAGATACCTGGGAACTGTATATTTCTAACGTCTTCGTCTAAACTGTGAAATTTTATTTTATTTTATTTTTTCTCTCTCCCCTTAATATAGATAGGTTCGTCTATCACCTGCTTCACACTTTCGTGGTCTTTTGAACAAGTGTAGAGACTTTTCCCTTATTTCTATTCCCTTTTACTCCATTTGCGCTTTAGTGATATTATTTCCTTTCTTGGGGTGAATTGATTAGAAAAAGAAAGTAGAACAAATTTTCTTTTGTGCCATGTCTTTTCAGGACGAAGGCGTTTATAACTCTCTACTACATCTTGTCTTTCGATAATCTAAGTAACATTTGACGTTTGGACATTTTATTTTTGTCTTTGTTTTGCTATCAGTTAACTCAAACTTTTTAACTCGCAGTTTTCATCTGCCTCTCAGTATGTCTTGTGAGTGTTAAGTTCTCCCTCTTTTTTTAAATCATATCATCCAGAGCAAGGCGGTAACGCCACTGATGTGCAGGGGGCTACGTAAGAGTGAAAAGATTGGAAAAGAGAAAGCTAGAAACCACATCCTAAACAGGGAACAAGGGATAAGCCTCTTCACCTGTTCAATAGACGTGGGTGGAGTGTGAACCGGACGATAGATAGATCTATCTACTCCAATTGAAAAAAAATGTTGGTGGATTGCTAAGTTTTAACTTAGTTAAACTCCAGTCAAAGAGATTTCTGCTAAAATTTGAAAAATAAATTGAAGAAAACCAATTAAACATGAAAAGTTTAAAATTAAGCAAAAAAAAAAAAAAAAAATGACTTACTTTTAAGAATATTTCAAACAAAGTTGGTCCCCATCCCAACACGACGGTACTACCAGGTAGATAAAAATTATTTTTTACTTTTTAGTCACACCAAGTGAATATTGAGGCGAGGTTGGGTTAGTCAACTGAAATAGCCAGTGAGTGACCCCAAGAGGGTAGCAAGACTACCAGCCCGCCAAGAAGAGAAGAGGAGAGACAAAATAACAACATATGGCCACCGAAAAAGAAAGAAACAAACTATCAGTACGCGCCCTTTTCTTCATTTTGGACCATTAAAAAAATATTCACAAGCAGCTAGAGAAGTCTTTTATTCTGTGTTATCTAATTGTATTTTATACCTTTTAATTATTTACTTTTTAGCAAAATAAAATTCTCTTCGGTGAAAATCTTGCAAAATATAACCGGTTTGTTGGTGCTTCATACAAAGAATAACAACAGTTTGTCAGTAACGGTTAATATATATGTATATAATAATAATAATAATAATAATAATAATAATAATAATAATAATAATAATTTTACCCCAAGCAAAGCAATAAAGACACTATGGCACAAGAGGTTACTCAGCGTGAAAGAATAGAAATAAGAAGAAAGAACAATAAAAAAAGGTGAATCAAGAACACAGTGGATAATGATTAACATTGCATTTAAATTTTCGAAGACCAAAGTTGGCTTAAAGGCAAGAAATCAGAAGAGAGTTCCACAAGCCAGAAGTGAAATAGAAGAAAATGTTAGCATCGAACTTCCGGTTACATCGAATCATTTCAACTGTAAAATGATGAGAACTTGCCATCAATCTAGTACTGCGCTTAAATCCATAAAATCTAGGAACCACAGAGGAAATTTTAGCAGAACAGTTATGAAATTATTTATAGTAAAAAGCTCAAGGAAGCTGCGTTATGGTGGTGGGAAAATGACTGAAGCCGAGGTACTAGATCAGGACTAATAATATTGCAGATTCTTCTTTGGATTTTATCAAGAATCTCTAAATATATAGCAGGAATACCAGACCAGACATGGCAACAATATTCAAAGCAGAGTCGAATGAATATGTAAGATAGATTCTGCCGAGAAAAATTGACATAGTGAACCAATTTTCTTAGCCGCAAATTTGGCAATTGATTAGGTCTACTCTTTTCACTTCATAGCAGCGGAAAATGTTAGTCCGAGAAGAGTGCAATGAGTCATTCTTGTGAAGGTTAACATCAGCCATACTGATGGAAGAAAAATAAAGGGTTCTTTCTTTTAACAAGCGAGCAGTTTCGTTATGGAGACGTTAAAATTAACACACCATTCCTTACCCCATTTAATAGCAGATTGAGATCAATCAATATGAGATCAGCTGCCAATATGAGATCAGCTGCCAATATGGCCTTATCAAACAGATTAGAATTATTATTAAGTCAATAGTAAATAGTTGTCATCAGATGCAGTTTTGAGAACTGATGATATCAGGAAGGTCATTAATGAATCTTAAGAACAACGTAGGTCCGAGGATGGATTAAAGCAAAAAACACGATTTGATAAGAAAGGCTGAATTTGTGAAAATTTCTCCCAGAAATTCCAAAGCCTTTCAACTTTTGAAGAATATGTGTGAAACAATAATTTTAAAATGATTTATAAGTTTACGCCAATAACTTTTTCATATTACCGGAGTTAATATTAAGTAAAAAATTATAATTACAAATTAGCTAATACATTTACAATTATTTCTAAAAGTTCTGGCATAAAGTCTACCAGCTATTAAATAAATAAGTAAATAAATAAATAAAATGGAGATTGTATAATAACGTCTAGATGGTCACTAATAACACGAGATTTGGATATTTCATTACTTAATATTACTTTTTATTACGCGCCAATATTTCGTCATTTTTTTATCCCCCAATGTGTGTAAGTGTGTGAGAGGGCCTGGACTCCTCAGCTGAATATGGCCCTTACATTCCAGGCTGCGATATATAAGAGTCTATTCAACTTATGTTTAAAAGTTTTCCTTACGCGTCACCATTGACCATGAGGATCTGTTTTTTGTTTAATGTTTGTATAATACAGTCAAGATATTCATTAAATAACACGATATTTGAATCTTTCATCACGAGATTTGAATATTTCATCACGCGATATGACTCTTTTATCACGAGATTTGAATCCTTCATTACTTAATATTACATTTTATTACACGCCAATGTTCCGTCTTCCAGCGTGTGTAAGTGTGTGAGCAGGTCTTCTCCCTCCCCCAATCGAATATGGTCCTTACATTCCCGTCAGTGATGTATAAAAAACTATTCAACTTAAAAATGTTCTTCACGCGCGAACATATTTGTTGGAGTCAGCATTGACCATGAGGATCTGTTTTGGTTTAATGTTTGTATAATAAAGTCAAGATTTTTTTTTTAATCGTATCACCCCGAGCTGATGTGCAGGGGGCTACATAATTGTGAAAAGATCGGAAAAGAGAAAGCCGGAAACCATATCCTAAACAGGGAACAAGGGATAAGCCTCTTAACCTGTTCAATAGACATGGGTGGAGTGTGAACCGGGCGATAGATAGATCTATCTACTCCAATTGAAAAAAAAAAACAATGTGAGAAGATTGGAAAAGAGAAAGCCGGAAACCACATCCTAAACAGGGAACAAGGGATGAGCCTCTTAACCTGTTCAATAGACATGGGTGGAGTGTGAACCGGGCGATAGATAGATCTATCAACTCCAATTAAAAAAAAAAAACAAAGTGAGAAGATTGGAAAAGAGAAAGCCGGAAACCACATCCTAAACAGGGAACAAGGGATGAGCCTCTTAACCTGTTCAATAGACATGGGTGGAGTGTGAACCAGGCGACAGATAGATCTATCTACTCCAATTGAAAAAAAAAAAAAACAAAGTGAGAAGATTGGAAAGGAGAAAGCCGGAAACCACATCCTAAACAGGGAAAAAGGGATGAGCCTCTTAACCTGTTCAATAGACATGGGTGGAGAGTGAACCGGGCGATAGATAGATCTATCTACTCCAATTTTGCTCATTAAATAACACGAGATTTGTATCTTTCATCACGAGACTTGAATTTTTCATGACTCAATATTACATTTTATTACACGCCAAGAATGTGCGTTGTGGTAAAGTGGATATCAACTCGGAAAACTATATTCAAAGAGTTGAGTTCCAGTTGAAATCGTTGAATTTACTTACGCGCAAAGACTTTTGGGATAGGTATTAATCCGTCTTTTCTCCCCAGCGATGGGTTAAATAACAAAACAGATTTGATCCTATCATTTTGGTTGGCAACTTGTCTTCCACAGAAAGTAATGGCATTCTACCACGGAAAAATCTTCTGCCCAGTTAGTCAAGTCTCTTTCGAGATATGATCGCCCAAGCATGGCGTTTGACTGACTTATTACACGCCAATATTTTGTCATTTTTTTTTATCACTCAGTAAGTTTTTGAGCGGAACCGTGCCACTCAACGGAACATTGTCCTTACATTCTCGGCTGCTATATATAAGAGAGTAGTTAACTTATCTGTCAAAATGATTCCTTCGCGCGCCAGTATATTTGTTGGTGTCAGCATTGACAATAAGGATCTCTACCAACTCTGGGGTCATTTTAGGTCAATTCTGTATCTGGCTTCCTTGGTCTGCTAAGAAATTTAATTCCGGCATATTATTTTTTTTATTCTAATCGGAAGGGGAAATATGAAAATTTGAAAATTCGAAATTAAAGAAAAGAACAATGGAAGTTTTTAAAATATAAAGAATTTAAAAAATCATTTTTTAAATTTGGAAAATAGTTTAAATTATACAAAGTGTTTGAAAATCACTTTGTATTATTAATTTCTTACTAATTTCTCTCTTTCTCTCTCTCTCCCTCTATCACTTTCTTTCTCTCTATCGCTGTCATTTTCTTTTCGAAATTCTCCTTTGTTGTCTTTTGAAATGTTCATTCACACCGTATTTTATTCATTTTTCATTCTCTCTCTCCTTGTAACAAAAGCTTGCATTCTCTTCAACCTCTACCCCCACCTCAATTTGGCAGGCGTCCATTGACGATAACACCAGTGAAACTAACAACGGATCAGAAACTTCCGGCTGATCACAATAAATCAAACGAGAAATTATTGCACAGCCGATCGGACGATGTTCTTCCGATTTCATTGGAAGGGAATTGCTGATACAACTAAAAAAAAAAAAAAAAACTAAAAAAACAAACACCGAAAACGAAAAGATCCATACATATTCCTTTTGAATTATTCACCAGCAACAGCAAAATAATGTGTCGTCTGCTTAAAGATTTTTACCTCGCCATTACACAGAGACGCCCATGAATGTTGAGGCTTAACATGGTGTAGTTTTGAAGAAGGCATGTAATAAAGGGGCTTGTTTGCTTATTTTGTGTTTTGCAGTTTGTCTTCGCAGAGGGTCTTGAAAGAACCGGAACTAATTTCGAAAGCTGTAAAACTTCACGAAAAACTTTTACGCAGCGCGAAACTTTCCAAAGTGTCAGGGTTCACGTAACAAAAGTGACACATAATCGACAGCGAAAGATTACAAAAATGAACGATTGTTTTTTTTTCTCTTACAGATATCTCTCTCGGTTTTAAATAGCTCTCTGAAACAGACCGCTACTTTTTCTCCATATTAAAAATATTTTGCTAAAGACTCCTACGCATGCGTATTAGCAACCATTGTAACTCGGGTTCAACAGCGTGCGATAAAATAATTTACACTCGATTTCAGAGGTGGTTAACAAACAAATTGTTAGTTTTCCTGTCTGTCATTTTATCGGAAACAGCACAGTTATTTCGCGAGAGATTAAACGAGAAGCAATACAAAATTTAAAATATCTGGAGATATATATGCAACCATCATCATCTAGGTACCTCCACTAAATCGCTGAAAAAAAACAAAAAACAAAAAAAAAAACAGCATAGTATGAATGAAAAAAGGCCCCAAACTTAATAAGAATGAACTTTTTTCATCTAACTGTTTGTTATTAATAAGAAGAAATATCAAAATATTTTTTGTTTATTTTCAAAATTTTCTAATCCCTTAATTTCTAAAACGTAGAGAAATTCTGGTAAAAAAATTACGAGAGATTAAAATGGAAAACGTAACATTACATTACTCAGTTTTTTTTTTCAGGTGACAAACACATTAATTTGGAAATTCATACAAAAATCAAATAATCGTCGGATTTTAATGAGACTTTCTGGACTTATTCACAAATGAATGAAATTATTTTTGAAATTATTATTTTCAAAAAATGTTGGTAAATATATATTTTTTACACGTAAATTCATGTAATTTTAAGGAATTAAATTTTGTTAGGAAACTTGGTTTTATTAGTGAAACGCAGAACTCATTGGGGAATGTAAATCACCTATTTTCTTTTAAACTTTGCCTTTATTTCCAAAAATCTGCTTCTAATAATAAAATAAAATATGCACTTTATAGTCTGAAGAAAAAAGAATTCGATTAGTAATGAAATTTTACAAGAATTGTTTTCATTTTTTAAAATTTTTTAATAATATGAATATATTAATATTTTTTTAATTTATAATTTTTAATTTATAAAATTTCAAAAATATTTTTAAAATACTTCAAAGATTTGTTGGGGTTAATTTTGAAAATTATGAAAAGAAGATTATATTTACTATTAGAAAATTAAAGAGTTTAATACAAATCGTCGTACTTTCCCAATTTTTAAATAATTTTATTGTTTTTATTGGATTTTTTTTGTATGGTAATTTCTATGTGTAAATTAAAAGATCATGTGTTTCAGAGTTTCTTCCCCTTACAGGGAAAAAATTGTACAATTATATCATTTGTGGTCATCGTATTTTTATATTATCTTAAATTGCATCTGTCAACTCAAACGATGGAAAGGTCAGAAAGTTGAGCTCTGTGTTTCAGAAATACTTTTATTCTAAATTTCATGCCATAAATAAGTAATATTGGTGCAAATCAGAATAATTTCACATTAAATTTGCTAATTTTTCAAATTCATGTGCAACAAATGTATAATTTATTTTTGCAAGGTTTTTAAAACCAAGAATTATCTTTTGCTTACAAATGTGTCGACCATTTAAAAATGGCCGAAAAATTGAAAGATTAAGAAAAAGTCTCAAAATTTTAGATTCCAATCAATATAATTTCTGTTTGAAATACACCAGAGTATTTTTCTTACTGGAAATAATAAATTTAATCATTTAGCTTTCAAGTTAAGTTTAAGTTTCAAGAAAACTTTTTAAAAACTTCAATTTAAAATTTAAATATTGAGAATAAGTGGAGGTATCTAAAGAAATGCTGCCGAGAAGAATATTTACCACCCAACTTCAAAGTTATCGATAATATGATCCTCCTTATGTTTTTTATAATCGAGAACGACCAGGTAATAATGATTCAGGTATGTTGTGATTGTTAATAGCAAAGTAAACTAAATAGAAAGTATGCGGAATAATATTGTTGTTCGTGACAAATTTTCTCGAGCAGGAGGCAGGTATGGCACGACAGCAAGTGTACCACTCCGTTCAAAAATGACGGCAAAATATTTGAGAAGATTACTAGCTCTTTCCTCACAGGTTTTCCCCCTTGGGCGTAACACAAGTAATATATATATATATATATATATATATATATATATATATATATATATCAAACAAATTATTTCATATATATGTATATATATATATATATATATATATATATATATATGAAATAATTTGTTTGAATATTATTTTTGATCGATACTCATATTTAAGCAGATATTCTGTTTCTCATCAAACACTATAATATATCTATTTCTACCGGCCTGATTATTTACGATAAATCTTTGTTACGAAAATGTGTGCCATTCGGCAGGATTACGAACCTGCGACCTCTATCCACACAGGGGAAGCTACCAATTGATGTGGTGCGTCTTACACCTCTCGACCACGAATGACCAACAGTCTAAACGAAGTCAAATCAAGCCTCTATAATCCAATTTTCGATTCATTTAAAGACCATTTCGTTAATCTCCGTTAATTTCCGTAACATGTTTACATTTGTTGACATTACGATACATTTCAGAGGAGATATGGTTATTACGATGAAGCCGAGTTCGAATTGCAGTTGAATTCATTTAATTCACTGACGCGCAAATACCCTTAGGAAAAGTATTAATCAGTTGCTTCTCTCTCCAGCTAGAAGTTAAATAGCATGACGGTATTGGGTTCAATAGCCTTGGTTGGCAACCAATCTATCGTAAAAAGTAATGGCTATTTGCTGCGAGAAAATCTGCCCAGTCAGTCATGTCTCTTTCGAGACATAATCACCTAAGCGAGTACCACATATGGCACTTCTCAACCGTTCACCAAACCCGACGTCACTAGAAGTAAATTAATTTCTGAGCTAACCACTTTTTTTTTTACTAATCTGAAGTAAATTAAATCATTTTATATTTCGCGAACTGAGCAGGTGGGCGTTCATCCCGTAATAAATCGGGATTTATAATCGCCAATTTTTATTTTCTGTATATATATATATATATATATATATATATATATATATCATAATATTCACCCCAAGCAAGGCAATACTGCCACTGTGGCGCAGGGGTTACTATGAGGGAAGAAGGATGAGAGACGGAAGAAAACAGTATAGTTGATGATGTAAAAAGGATAAGAGAGAGGTGATAGTCACTGAGAGAAAAAATGGCGACGTCGCATTTAAAATTTTGGAGATTGTAGCTATCAGTGAAGCAAGCAGGGAGAAGTGAGTTCTACAAGCGGGAAGTGCAAGGAATGGGCACAATGAAATAAAGTTCGTCAGAGCAGAAGCCATGAAAATACTTGCAGAGAAGCCAGAGGGAAGCCACATTCCATTGGAGAGAAAAGCTGAAGGTGAGCAGCCAAATCGAGGCCAACTACATTGCAGATCCTCCTTTGGATTTTGTCGAGAATCCCGAGATGAACAGTAGATGCACCTGACCAGATATGCCAACAGTACTCCATATACAGACAAATGATAGATTGATAAATGTGCAAGATGGATTCTGACTAGAAAAACCTCCTGGCTCAGAATAGTGTACCAACCTTCTTAGTAGTAGATGTAGAAATTGATTAAATGTATTCATTCCACTTGAGATCAACTGAGAGTGTGTGGCCGAGGAGGCGCAGTGTATTGCTTTCAGAGGACTAGTGTTATTCATATAAATGGGAGGTAAGAAAGCTTTCATATGGTGGTTAAAGTAGAGCAGCCTCGTTTAGGAAGCATTAAAATTTATGTCATTTCTTACTCCAATCCATCACAGATTGGAGGTCCTTTCCAAGATCAGATGCTAGATCTACTTTGTCAGCTCAGGCAGATTTCTTATTGAGACAGGAATAGATGTTGGTGTCATCTACACAGATCAACTTGGGAACTGACTACATCAGGAAAATCATTGATGAAGATCAGGAAGAGTGTGGGACCTAGGATAGAGCATTGAGGGACTCCTGCGTTCACATGAAAAGTTTGATAATATACCCATTCAGAACGACCATCATTTTACGATTTGACTGGAACGATTTGATTAAATCGAGCAATCCTCCAGTTATGCCATAGCCCTGTAGCTTTCACAGAAGGCCAGCATGCCAAACATTATCAAACGCTTTCGAGATAACTAGGGCAACACCTCGGGCTTTGCTGTTCTTATCTGACATATGTACTCGGTGATGGTCGTTAGCACATCAGCAGTGGCCCTGGCGAAGCGGAAGCCATACAGCTTATCAGAAAATAATTCGTTAGATGTGAGATGCGGAATCATTTCAGCATTGCTAATCGCCTGGAACACTTTGCAAAAATTGGTAAGAGTCTGATAGGTCGAGAGTTAAAAGAGTTGGAGAGCTCTCCAGAATTTTTAAGGACAAGAACTACAGAAGAAGACTTCCAAGAAGCAGCCAAGCAAGAGGCAGCAAGGCAATAGCTATAGAGTTTGGAGAGGATAGGAGAGGATTCAGTGGGGCGCATTTCTTAAGGACGATAACTGGAAGTTCATCACATCCATATACTTTATGAGAGTCAAGTTTAGAAATAATCTTAAAGATCAGAGAGTGGGTTATGTATATATCGTTCAGCTGTGTCTCAGTTCTAGGAGAGAAGTCGGGTGTGGGTACTCCAGATGAGTCAAGTGTAGAATTGTAAGAGAATTTATGAGCAAAGCACTCATCATTGTCCGCTGTGGATAAGAAAACTTCAAAATTATTAATTAGTGGCAGTATCGAAGGTTTGTTGCTGTTTAGTAAATTTTGAAGAGCCGCCAGTAGTCCTTAGAGCTAAACGTGGGGGAAACTATACGTTGCTTCATTCTATTAGCAATCAACAGCTTAGCATAATTTAGTACTCGCTTGCCTTCATTGCGAGTAGAGACAAAAAAGCGCCTATTATGATCAAACGCTTTACTCCGGTAAAGCCGAAAGTGGTGGTTCCTCTGGACAATAGCTGCCGAGCAAGCAGGAGAAAACCAAGGGAAAGAATGAGGTTTAAGTCGGAATTTTCTGGATGGGATGTAAGCATCAATGCCGGCTTTTACCCAAGAAGAAACCTCGAACGCACAGTCTTTAACAGGGAGAATAAAATCTTTGTTCCAAGGAACATCACATTGGAAGTCGCGGAACGCCTCCCAGTCCGCTCTTTAATAACAGTAGAGTGCTGGCAGAAGGTTTCTGAAAAAAGTGGGCGAGGAAGGAAATATTACCGGAAACTATGGCATGATCAAAGTTGCCCAAAAGGCAGAGCTGCATGGTATGGCAAAAGTCATGGACTGAAGTGAAACAGAGATCAACCAGTGAGCCGAGTCTATTATAGCCATTGGGGAAACGTTTGGGAACAATCCACGGCTTGATTGAGTGAATGAAAAAGTCATAGTATGGACACCAGCAACATCTGGACAGAATTTTCCAGCTACTTGGTTTGGTGGGCTTTAAAATCACCGAACACAAAAATATTAGCGAACGGATGAAATGGTCTTGTCTATATTGTTCGAGATGCTGTCTCAGTGGAACAGTGAGAAGAGGAAGAGGAGCGGCAGATAAAAAAAAGATAGCTAACTGAACTTAGTAAAGAGAAACGTAGATATGTAGGAATGGTCTGGGGATTAAAGGGAAGAGGGAGATGTTCGCTGACATAAACACCAAGTCTATAAATAAGGACACTGGAGTCCTTCTTAAAGAGGAGAAGGTAACCAAGGGATATATAAATCAGAGGAAGGGATAGAATGGTCAAGGTTCGTTTTACAGAGAGTTATGATGTTAGGGGAGTTTTCGTGCAGGAAGGATTCAACACTGCAAAAGTTGGTACGGAAACCACGGACGTTTGGGAGGAGATGTTGAGGGGCTTAGGTGTTTTTTGTTGAGCTGGTTGAATTGTATTTCTATGATTGTGTGTTGTCATGATTAGAGTTTTCTTTTTTTTGGTAAGGAGAAGTCTAAAATAGATGTATCAGTTAGTACGTCAAATGCAATCTGTGTGGAAAGGAACTGGCGCAGACTGCAGCATAAATTGGCTTCAGCGTTTCCCACAGGAGACACTTGAAGAGGCAGGACAAGAACCCCGATATTATCTAACTGCTGATAAGAGCGGACTCTCAAGACGCTACGCAGAGTTCGGGCCTCTAACTACCAGTCGGAAGCAGCGACCAACAAACCAGGTACCATCAGTATGAAGAGACGTTGCCACCATCCACACACATCATACAAAATTTGCGATAGCACCACTATTGAGACCTGAGAAGATAGAAAACCGGTACCCCTTCCTTAGCAGGAAATAAGGGATGAGCCTCTGTCCTGTTCAAAATAAGAGGAAGGAGTATGAGCCGGGTGATCTACAATCTACTCCAATTTAAAAAAATTAAAGAAAAACATATTTACTAAGTTTTAACTTAGTTAAAGTCAGAAAATCTCTTAATAGTCCGACCAGAAAACTTTAAGATACCTTTCCCTATGAGGACAAACATACACTTAATGATATCTTTAAAAATATTTTTGCTGTCAGAATGCCTACAATTAAATATTTAGGGCTGAATGTAACATATTAACTGACACATGCAAATTATTTCAAATTTTATGCAACATTTTGCAAACATTTCAGGGTGTCCATAAAGTCCGCGTGTATCGCACATACAAATAAAGTTATGAATTGCACACGAACTTTATTTAAAAGTTAACCTTCAGATTAAAATGTTTCAATATAAAAGATATCAAGAGTTGAGTGAAACTCAAAATTCATCATGGTGAATTTTATTTCCTTTTCTTCTAATTGTTATTATTCTGTCGTCGAGAAGCTTCCTTGACCCTAACACATTATATATATATATATATATATATATATATATATATAAAATACTTTAATCCAAACGGAAAAGTAGGAAGGTAAATCCCAAAAACCTGATCCTAATTAATATTAAACATTTTTAATATTAAAAAATGATACAGGAGGAGAGCTCAATGTAATTAAAATTACAGAGCTAATATAAAATAAAATAAATTTTCAATAATCAAAATTGTTGAATGAACATTACAATATGAAATCCCTAAGGGAGATTTCACGTCTCCTCAGCAACGGTGCATAATCCAAAATGAGAATAAAAATAAAAAAGAGAAATAAAAAATAAATAAAAAATGACGGTTAAGATTTGAGAAATTTACGTTACAAAAAAAAATTTTGGAAGTAAATCAGTCTATTTTTGGTTTTAACTATTCGATAGAGATTAGATTCTTAATTTAACGATTTATAGAGATTAGATTCTCAATTTAACGATTTATAGAGATTAGATTCTCAATTTAACGATTTATAGAGATTAGATTCTCAATTTAACGATTTATAGAGATTAGATTCTCAATTTAACGATTTATAGTAATTTCTAATTTTAGGAACATAAGAACAAACACTAAAATTAAGTTATTGGGGCATTAATTTTAATGTTTGATTAAAAGTATTACTAATCGATTTCATTTTACAATAAAAATTAAAATTTATTAAAAAATAGCTAGTTTTGTATTGATATTACAACATAATCATGTTATATACATATATATATATATATATATATATATATATATATATATATATATAGATATATATATATATATATAGTCATCCGCAGACACATCTGTTTCACTGTATGACAGCTCATCAGTACGGCTAGTCATCCGATTGCTTTCAGCCAGGATTTAAACCCGACCGAATTGACATCAGTCGGCGATTCTACCTCTGAGCTATGGTGGCTCGGTAGAAAAAGGCAGACATTTAGAGTATTATAAACATTGTAAGCATAACTCACACCCACCCCCGAAGATGGTCACGGAAAGAGAGTGAAAGTACTTGGGTACATTGAGAAATTAATGATAATAACATCTGTCAACGTTACAACTCATTTCTGACAAATTTCAATTATAATACACGAAAGATTATCCTTGAGTATTGACGGATTTCATTAAAAATAAGCAGACTCAATGTTTGCAATTTATTTAATCTGACATGTATAAGAAAATTTGTTGTCTAAATGCAGTATATATATATATATATATATATATATATATATATATCCGCAGACAGCTCTGTTTCGCTGTATCACAGCTCATCAGTACGGTTAGATTCCGATTGCTTTTAACCCAGGATTGAAACCCGACCGCATTGGCGTCAGTCGGCGATTCTACTTCTGGCAAATTCTGGGCTATGGGCGTTCGGTAGAAGAAGACAGACTTTTTAGCATGTATATTATCATTATTCACGCCTAATAGCCAGAAACACATGCCCATAGGTGTGCCGATAGCTTAGGGGTTGGCTCTCTGACTGATATCAAATCGGTCGAGTTTTTAGCCACACTGATGAGCTGTGATACAGCGAAACAGGCTTATATATATATATATATATATATATATATATAGATCTGTTTCGCTGTATCACAGCTCATCAGTACGGTTAGACTCCGATTGCTATACAACCCAGGCTCGAAACCCAACCGATTTGGCGTCAGTCGGCGACTCTACCCCTGGGCCACGGGGCATTCGGTGGAAGAACGCAGTCTTTTTAGCGCATATCATATTACGCGCCCAATAGCTAGAGTGCTCAAATTTCATTTTTACTTAAATGAGCGATGCGTACACGTATATATATATATATTAGATATGATATGATATTTAAATGCAATCATGATCCACATATCAATGTCTCAGCTGTTATCTCGTGCATTGAAATATACTTTAAAGATGCAGTAGACTTACTAAGAGTTTTTGAATAACTATTTTACATTTTCATCTCTACAACTTTTCTAAATGAAGTTTCTATGTTTAACTAAACCTTGGACTCTAAGTAAGATTAAGTAGACTTTTCTAAAGAAAATTTATGTGTTTAAATAAACCTTGGATTGCAAGTAAACTTAAGATAAAGTACAGGGTGTTTGGGTTAAATTTGACAGAATCTAATGTTTTTAGTTTTCCCGATTGGTTTGGAATAGCTGTAAAGAGTGTACGGCATTGTGACACCTAGTAACTACAGTTTTAGGCGTGTAAAAACATCGACGATTGGAAGTCACTTGAATATTGGAAAAGACTAACCTGCTCATGATAATGCGGGCCGGACATTAAAACATGACGGCTGCTTAATGCGATTTGAACACGGCGAAAACAAAAAGACGGAAAATCGAGAGCTGCAAGGGTGACTACAAGGCCGTGGCCTTTAGGAATGAAAACAGCAGACGTTCTGATTGCCCCCATACATCAGAATTCATCCAACAACTGCAGAAGAAAATGATAGAAGACCCAGGCAAGGGAATGAAGACTTTGGCGCCGGAAATGGGTAATGTTCATCATGAACCTGACCCTGAATGAGAAACATCCGCTACCAGTCACACAAGAGTTATGAATGTCAACTTCATTCAAACAAATCTCGAGAACAAAACGTCTGTCAAAAGCAAAGAAACTCCTGAACCAGTTGGAATATCCTGTTGAACAAAGGAAAATCTGGTTCTTTTTTGATGAAAATAATTTATGTCAGGAAAAATTGCATAACAGCCTGTCTATAATTCATAGAATATTCCGCGTGTCATGAAGTTTAAGTTTCCTCAAACTGTAATAGTTTTTGGGTGTGCCTCACATCTTTGAACATGGTCTTAGGCTTAATTCGAATGGCGTTGCGTAACAGCGTGGTCAAGCCTTGGTTGGAGAAGATGGCTGCTGGAAGACGTATGGTAACAAGATTCAGCTCTCTGCTATATGTCCAGAAAGAGTCAAGAGTTTTTTTTACGACTTCAGTCCCAACATATAGCCTCGTAACTCCTCTAACTGATCGTAATCTGGTCGGGTGCAGTTGAAAAAGACACCAACCGCACTACTCGTAACACTATGACCCAGCTGATCGACAGGATTAAGGAGTCATTTAAGGCTTTTCTTATGAATATTGTGAAGGCCGTAGGTGTCAGATTCCGGTGTCAGATTGTAGGTTGTAGGCCGTGGTAGAAGCTGAGGCCGTCTTTTTGGGTCAACTGACTTTTGATCATTATAACCTGTATGTTACTTTTCTATTTGTGTAATAAATTGAGTATAGCTTAGATGTTCACTTTCCTTTTTTCATTAAAAAAACAAAACAAAAAAGTAATCCTGTCAAATTTAGCCCGAACATCCTGTACGGCTTCATGTGAATCTATCTATCTATCTATCTATCTATCTATCTATCTATCTATCTATCTATCTATCTATCTATCTATCTAAAGAATGCAAAACTTATAAAAAGAGAAAATATATTACTTCAACAAAAAATTCCTGAGAGTGCCGTTATTGAAACTTACCAAAATATATATCAGCGCTCAGGTTTTCTTTCAAATATTCCCTTAACGAAGAAGATATACGTCTTTCCTAGAACATCATCACGGTTATAAAAATGGTTAAATTCAAAGCATTCTATTATTTATTTAAAATATATAGATTAATTTCTTTAACTAAAATAAACTAACGTCAATAATAGTTACATGATAGAAAACAATAACAATAACATTTACTTAGTTTTGCTTATTAAACTGTAAATTAGATCAATTAACATTCTTCATGATTTATCTAAACTTTACTCCTTAAATTTTAACTATTTTATGCTAATTATGTACTTTTTGATTTCATTTCCTGTAGAAATTTCCCGTTGTCAATATGTTCCGTCTTTGATATTCTCAGCATCCTTCTGTAGAACTACATATTTTGCCTTAAATATTCTTTTAATCTGTGAGGAAATTATCCAGAATCCTCTCCCCTACAGGAAGAGTGATATTGCATAACAATCCAGTACTCTTTGTTTCCAATTAATTTTTTTCTGTTTTTTTCATACTTTGCGTAGCTTTTGGAAGGCATCTGTTCGTGCATCTTCAGATTTTGGTGTCACATTTTCCGTCGTCTGTTATGATATTTATCACTTAGTTCCGGCTGTTATGATATTTAACCATTTAGTTCCGTTTCTATATTTGCTTGATTCTGATGCGTCTCCCGTTCCAGTTTCGCTCGACGCCTTAGAATTAAGCAAGTGCCGCAATTTTCAGACTGTTGACTCCGAAAAAAAAATACAACCGCAAAAAACTCAACTTACGCATCAACTTGTTTAAAAAAATGCAGTAAATTCCGAATAAATTGTTGTTTTAAATTTTATTTAAGTTTATTTACTGTATTAATTGGGGATATGATTAATTACAAACCCGTAATAAAGGAAAAGATTTCAAGAAAAGTTGAAGAGGGACAGAAAGAAGACAGAGATAAGAAAGAATGAAAGAATGAAAGAAGGTAAAATGAAAAAGAAAGAAAAAAAGAAAGAAAGAAGACTGGTGAAAATGTCAAGAAAAGAAAGAAAGAAAGAAAGAAAGAAAGAAAGAAAGAAAGAAAGGAGATTAGTGGTTATCAGGGAAAGATAGAAAGAAAGAAATTAGGTCGGTAGAAATAAAAAAAGAAAGATAGAAGATTGAATGGAAAAGAAATAAAAACAGACAGAAGAAGAAAAGGGAAGAAAAACGTAGAAGAAAGAACGAAAGAAAAACAGACAGACAGACAGACAGACAGACAGACAGAAGATTGAAAAGAAAGAAAGAAAGAAAGAAAGAAAAAGCAATCAAAAATAGTATTATGAAAAAGAAAGAAATAAAGTAGGTAGATAGAGGAGAAATAAATAAATTAGGACAACTAGAAAGAAAAAAACAAATAGAAGGAATGAAAAATAAAGAAAAAAAGGAAGAAAGAAAAAAGAAGAAAAATGACAGACATTTAATCAAACAGACAGAAGGGGAAAGGAAGAAAAAAAGAGGTGGATCTTAGAAAGAAAGCAAGCAAGCAAGAAAGAAAGATACACAGACAGAAGGAGAGGAATAAAGGAGGAGGAGAAAGAAAGATACACAGACAGAAGGAGAGGAATAAAGGAGGAGGAGAAAGAAAGAAAGAAAGAATGAATGAATGAATGAATGAATGAATGACAGAAATACAGAATAATATTCAAGAATGGGAAAAGATCAAGAAAGGATGAAAGTGAAGCGAATAGAGAAAAAAGAAAAAGAAAAAAAGAAAAAAGGAATGAAGCATAAAGAAAAAATGCCCGTAGGAAAGAAATAAATGCGCAAATAGTTTATCCAAATATTTTTTTTTTTTTTGTCTGATGATAACTTCCTCCTACCGGCAAATGGCGTTCAGATTCAAACCCCGGCTTTCGACATAATGGCAACCTTCGTTTCCGGCAAGTTATATCACGTGACCAAGAAAGGACAAGCAATGATAAAGCTGGGAATCCGGAGAAGAATGTCGAATCACTTTTAATATCTAATTAAATGCACCGGCTAATAATTTAGTTTAGTCTTTCTTTCTTTCTTTCTTTCTTTCTTTCTACGCTTAGATTTTGTTCTGGTTTGTTTTAGTTTCTTTTATTTGATTTGCGTGGTTTCACTGCAAAACTAATTACCAAAAATTTCAACGATTGCCACGCATGCAAACTCACATCTTTCTTTTTCTCGTTTTCCTCTCTTTTCCCGATTTTTCTCTTTGACATTGCTTTTCTCCTCTTTCTTCGCCCTTTTCTACAACGACTCAAAATTATAATATCTATCTATCTATCTATCTATCTATCTATCTATCTATCTATCTATCTATCTATCTATCTATCTATCTATCTATCTAACATTTTCAATCTGCACGTGTTTATAAAAAGTGCCCGATTCTCGATACAAGGGAAAATAACTTTGATTACCGAGTTTGATGTTTTGCCTTTGACAATGGCCGAGAAATTTAAAATTAATCAGAGATTTTTAAGTATTTGTGAACAGAAATTATTTTAAACGTTTCTGTTTTCCCACATTCACTAAATTATGTAAATTATCGTTTTAATCAATTTAAGTCCTGACACGAAGAAAACTTTCTTTTTCTTCAAGAAGAAATCTAGAACGTGGCTGCCAATAGCTGCTAGCGAGAATATGGCAAAAACATGAGAGGTTTGTTTGGAAGCATTCAAGGAAAGCCCTCGAAATTAAGATGAAAGTTGATACCATCTATATAACTGAATTGTGTATGGAAAGAACTTTATTTCCCTGACTATCCGGTTCAAGCCATGGTATAGAACATTTAATGTTAAAATACTCGGGAGAGTTAGGGAGTATTAAGGAAATTTGCTGTTTTTTTTTTTTGTCTGCATTTGAAATCACTAACTACTACTGACGTGAAACTTTAATGATTTCAAATAACTAGAAAGAGCGGTCAAAAACCAAGGCAGAACCAATTTCATCTCAGCGATTAGCAAAGGGTGATTCTCAAAATAAGAAAAAAATAGCTACAATGAACTTGACGATCACAATTGGAAAAATATAAAAATGAACTCCACCGCTCTCAAAATTAAATGCGGACACCTCGACGTGGTGTAACGGTTATACAGCTTGTCTTGCTAGAACCTATTACAACTAAGTAGTGAGTTTGATCCTTACTGGGAACCCCATACTTTCGACCTTAGCGGCTCTTAGAAAATCAACTTTCAAAGTTAAATGCACACTTAAAACTAAACAGGGGAGGTAATTCTGTATTTAAAACGATCTAGGGGAGGTAATTTAGTATTTTGCATTTGAAAGACAAAAACTAAACTTTATTATTAATAAAACCGGAAAAATAACCCAGAAACTTTATCCCGTGCCAGATTGAACCCAAAATCTAATTGGTTTAAGCCAATCATCACTGAAAGATTTTTTTCTGAATCCATTCAGCGGATCTTGAGATATTTTGACCACCGACAGACAAACAAACGCGACCGAATACAATACCTCAATAACAATGACGATGATAGTGAGAGATTGCAATAAAACAAAACAAAAAAAAACAAAAAAAAAAAACGACAAAAACAAAAAACAAAACAAGCAAGAACTAAAAAATGTCTTTTCGTAATGACCATCTCAGGGATGTAATATTGCAAATCTTAGACTTTACGAATTTAAGCACAGCACTAGATTAACAAATAGGTCTCGGTATTAACGCTACTCTTCCCAAAAAGTAGGAAGTGGCGCATGGCCGGTTTTTACGTGGGGCTTTCCAAGCGCGTATACTCGGGTAAAAATTCCCCGTCGACCACACATAAGTGGTATTGGCTCTTGTCTGTCCTTCCTTGCGTCTTAGTGAATCTCTCACCTTGCCCAAGAAAAAATTATTTTAAAAAATGAAGCATTTACATTCCTTGCAGCTTTGGTTTTATCATAGTTTACTTTGAATTTAATAACATGAACTTAATGAGCCAAAAGTTTTCATATTCATTTATACTTCTAAGATGAGCTAATGTTTACACTATTTACATTGTTCGAACTGTTGTCCGCATCTTTATTGGCATGTTTACGACGTTTCGGCTGTTTTACGCTCCGACATTCTTCAGGTGTTAAGTGCTGAAGAAGTTCAGAGCGTACAACGGTCAAAATGTTGTAAACATGGCAATAAAGATGAGGACAATAGTCCGAACAGTGTAAACAATGTTTTCATATTCATATATTATGTAAATTATAAATGATTATATGTGCGGGTGGAGTAATGGGTAGCGGCTAGGAACGAGAAACCAAGTTAAAATTCAGCTCGAGTTTGTTACGTTGTTTTCCGACAGATTTGTTTTAGAACTGCAGGAATCTGTAGAAGTAGGGAGATGGTTATGTAATATAACAATCTGGCCCCACCCGAGGAAGTGATGCAAGCGATGGTGTTTCCCGTCGGTGAAGGGGGCGGCGAAGCGACAAGACAGGTGTTTGTGAAATACATCCTTTCGAGGCCGGAGCGGATGTCATTTTGACCTTATTTCCGACAGCGGCGGAAATGGCTACAGAGGCAAACAGATCAGGTGTCTCTTAGAATTACGTGGGCGTTGCGTGGGCGAGGCAAAACCGGAAGGAAAGTCCCGGTTCTAGAGGACTATATAAAGACCTCGACACACGGATTCGCCAGCAGAGAACGGCCAGTGGAAGCAGAGAAACACCACGGCAAGAATACACTCCCGTCAACCCATTCTATGCGCCTCTCACCCTTCCGTTCTCTATTCCACACAGTTCGTCGTATTAATAAAAATATAACCTTATATTTTTATATATGCGTGTTTGTTGTTTTGTCGTCGTACGGCGATATATGACAGTTAATGTTTTTTGAATTGGCCTTGGGTGAAACATAACCAAACTTCCTATAACTTACAGGTTTAATCCAGAATTATCAGAAGGTTATCAAAAGGTGGATTTGTGGGAGAATAAAACTATACCTTTTGTAGGTTTAAATAGAAATTTATTTATGGAAAAGAATGACATAAATTGGTAGAAGTTCAATGAGAAACAGTATTAAGAAGTTAAGGGTATCAAGAGTTCGTTGTAGTCCTTACAAGAGTGAATTAATGTGTACGGTAAGTAGGAACGTATGTATGCATATATGAGCGTTTATTGTTGGGCACGATTGTCTTTGAAGTTACCGCTCAGAGTGAATGGTGAAAAGGAAGAAGGTGAGAGGTAAGAGGTGAGAGAGAAAGATAGAGACAATAATAATAACGATCGCTTGACGTTTGTCAAGGGTATGTGTTAATTGCTCGTCTCCTTTCTCTCTGTTGACGGTCGAGCTTGTTCCGCCTTCTATTGCGTTTGTGGGGGCTCCGAACATGTCATTTGGGAATTCACTCCCGGATGTGATTCTGGCCTTTCTATTTTGTTTTTAGATGTTTCCTAGTTTTCTATTGGCCGGAAAACATTTCGCATCAAGGTGTGAAATTTCACGAGTTTTGTGTGTGTTAAGCAAAGTTTGTAAATTCGAGAAAATTCGTTTATTTCTAAAAAGAAATCATTGAGCCAGTGCTTAGCATTTGAATTTTTAAATATAGACTTTGTTTTGTTCATTAAAAATCCATCGCTTCTTTCCTCAGTTTATGGATTCAATAATGGACTAAACGGGATTTCTCAGCCTTAGTTGGCAGCCAATCTAGGAGAAGAATTCAAAGCGTTCGCAATGCCTGACCGCGGTCTAGCTGACGGATGGGTAAAAAGGTAAAGAAATTATGCAAACGAAGTGAAACTTCAATAACTAAGCAACGACTAAATGTTATTCAGAATTAAATATCACTTAGAATTTATTGGCGTTATTTTGAGAAATAACAGTAAAAATATCAAATTTCAACCAAAATTAATCGATTAATGCACGCCGCTTCCAAACCTCGGCATCAATGAATTAGAAGAAAAATTATGTCGCTGCTTTTAGATGCTTTCAAGTATTGTGGTTTTTGTTATTTGGAAAAGATCTTTGTGATTCTGTAGCGCCTGTCTATAAGATCTAATGAAATGTTTTTAAAACATGTAGTGAGTCCCGATAAAAAAAATAAAATATAGAAATAAAATACATAAACAAAAATAAAAAGAATTTAGGCGATATCCCTCACACAGAAACTTGCATTAAGTCCTTTTGCAACTCCGAATTTTCGTTGGACAATAAATACTACTATATTTCTATAAGAAAATTTAAGAATCGCAGCTTAAGCGACAATTTACCAATCGCTTGATTTTTACTAATCAAATTTCGTGTACTTTTGGTAGAAAAGAGGTTTCAACTAGCTTTCTTGATTTTTACAAAAGCTCGCGTTTTGATTGGTCAATCCTATCCAATAAAAATTCCGGCACGAGACACAAAGTTTTCCCGCGCAGTAAAGTTGAGTCACATTGATACGTATATAAACTCTGAATTTCGTATCTTCAACCAGTGAGTTTTCAATTGCCACAAGAGTTCACGCCAATCTAAGCTTCACTAATTCGAATGCGCCAATTCACTTTGAAACTGCCAAGCTGAAATAACTAACTCTTTGAACACACACACTACATTTCTTAACACAACTGTCCTCACATAGAATATTTTCTGATGAACTTCTAATCTTCTAAGACATTCACTCAACAAAATAATTCAATTACACTTGGAACACTTAACAAGAAATAATCTTTTTAAAACAATTTCTTTTCAACTGAAATCGTGCAGTCTATGCGAGACAACTTATTTTACTCTGTACATTTTTTTATCTGGACTCACACATCTGAACTTTCGAACACATCAGTTTAATCTTTTCTTACATTGCTTACCTTCTTCTCATAACTGGCTTATTCTTAATCATCATCATTGTATAATTTTGTTAATACAACTTTTATTGTTATTATAACAATGTCGTTTTTCTTCGTCAATTATTTCCTCAAAATATAATATGTTGAAAGTATATTTGTCCATGTTTAATGCTGACCCAACGTTTCTCTACAAATTAAAATAAAAAAGGCATTTTCGCTTTCCTTTAAAACACATATCTCTTTCTTTCTCTCTTTCTCTAAACTTCTCTATATGTACTTCTCTCTCAACTAACGAGAAGGCAACACTCAAATAAAAAGAGAAAGAAGAGAAAAAACTGTACCCTAACGAAAAACATTTGAATTTTCCTTCAATATGGAGACAATCCTTTTCCTGTGTATCTTGTTCTTTTCCTTTCTCTCTACCTTCGCAACTGTTTTAACTCCTGCGTTCACATCTTTCTCTTGCCCTTTCTCTTTCACTCCCTGTAGCTGGTTCGTCTTTCTTTCATTCTCCTCCTGACTAAAACTTTAGCTCTCTTATGTAGGCATATGCACATGAGTGGCGGTACAGCCTTGCTTGGGGTGAAATGATTAAAAAATAAATTTCACACTGGCTTGCGAATCTGCAAACAGTGAAGAAAACACTTATTTTTATTTCATACTCACCACATATTCATTCACTTGATACCGTTTTTAATAACTGATTTTAGAAAACGGTAGAATATAGTTGACATTTTAGACGTTTTTGAACGAGTTAGACGCTATTCAGGAACATCCATACCAGAGTCTAGATCCGACGAGGAGAACATGACTTGAATTCTTATGTTAATATTTTAGTTTCGTAGCAACTTGCGGTGTTAGACGAAATTCAATTTCCTTATCTCATGTACGAAATTGTGGTTTAAAACATCCAATATGGAGAGAAAATCCTAAAATTTTCTATAAATACCGGTGTTTGCTGCTTTGTAACGCCTCGATCATCCAGCAGATATCTCTTTTTATTTATCAACTTATTTCAAAGTGTGTATGTTTTTTCTACTTATCTGAAGAAAATCTACTAGAACGTATGTGCGTGTTTTTGAACAGCGTATGTATGGATGACCAAAAATAACAAAACCTGATATGCTTCTCCTTCGTAAAAACGCATTCCCAACATTAAACACCGTTGTCTGACGGACTAGAAATATTCATTCTTCCTCTATGGAACATCATTCACCAAATCTAAACTCCCCATCCTTTACTAACTCTGCCCGTCCATTTGACTCTTGCCTTCTCGATGTTTATTCGGCCTAATTCGAGAAGAATGGCATTCAAAAGTGTTTTACTCTGAAGCCGCAAGTCACGAATGCAGTGAGCGAAAATTGTTTGCTGCTTACAAAACAAATTCCGACTGATTGATATCAGAAGGTGAGAAATAGCTTCGCTTTATTGTTAATGTATAGGTCTAGAGGTTCAGTTATCGAGATTCATGGCTTTTCCCACCTTTCTTTTATCTTTTAAATTTCTTTCTTTCACTGAATTCATTCTTTCTTTTTTCTCTCTTTAAATTTATTTCATTCTTTCTTTAATTCTTTTAACTAAATTCTTTCTTTCTTTAACCTTCTCTTTTTTTTAACTTGATTCTTTCTTTACTATCTATCTATCTATCTATCTATCTATCTATCTATCTATCTATCTATCTATCTATCTTGCTGAACATTTTTCTTTTTTTAACTTATTCTTTCTTTATTTAATTTCTTTTTTCTTTTTAACATAATTATTTCTTTACCTTCTTTTTTTCCATCTTTATTTAACTTCTTTTTCTTTTTAATATACTTCTTTCTTTACTTTACTTTCTTTTTCTTTCTTTATATCTTTCTTTCTGTTGTGGCCTGGTTAGGGGCCAGAAATAAGACACAAAGGCAAAATAAAATTAAATATATTCACAAAGAACAGTAATACACACAGATACAACACGAGAAAAAAACCAGCGTGATTGTATAGGTACGGCTGTCAGGGCTGTTTGTGGAATAGATGTCTCTCTGCTATACTCTCTGTAAAGCAGAACTGCTGCTTATATATACATTGAAATAGTTCATTGTCAGTATGGATAATTCACCAGAGCACCCCTCTAAGTATCATCTCCGCAAGAGTCTTAATGTTTTTTCTTTTTGGATTTACGAAGAGAAGTCTGTCAATTTTCTTTTTACATCGGGCTATTCCAGGGCCTCTTGCAGTATTGTCATGTCAAAAGTATCGTACATGACATCCATAACTTCTTTCTTTTCAGCGTTTCCTGATTTGATTTAAGTATCTTTTGTGAGCAAACTGGAATCTTTACTTATATGAACCATATTTCCTACTCTTTTATCAATTGTACCAATTTCCCAGAAACATTTATTATCCCGGAACATCCGGAAAACAACTCTCTCCAGATTAGTAGCGTTTCGTAGGTACCGTGTTTGTTCGTCCTGGTTTTGTTTATTTGGGAAGTAGTTTGTCGAACACAGACCTGATTTTACGCACAAACATTACCTCGGCTGGGATAATGATGATGGTTGTCGCTGGGTGGGATTCTATGCATCGGAAAGAAATGTTACAAGGCTTTTTTGTGGGTGTGCCCCTAGCATTCTTCAGAGTTCTTTTCAGCGTGTCAACGAAGCGCTCGGCCATTGGACCTTGATGATATGGAGCGATCGTGATAGGATTGATCTGGAAGGCATTACAAAAATCTTTAAAATCGCTAGACATAAATTGTGTCGCATTTTCTGACACTAAACAATCGACTATCCCAAATCTGACGAACAGTTCGTGTAAGAAAATGATTGTCACGTCTGTAGTGGCATTTTAACATCTAAGAACTTTGGGCCACTTAGAAAAAACTATCTACTACTATAAGATAGTAGAATCCGTCTAGAGGGCCCGCAAAATTTATATGAATTCGAGACCATGATCGATCCATTTTGGGCCAAGGAGTATATTTGCTTGGGAGTGCTTTAGTTGCACGTATTTCCTAATACCCGTCTTGTTCATCTGCATTTGTGTTTTTTACGTAGGTATTAACCTTTTTCTCGCTCTTGTACCCGATACGGCAACAATTTAGGCATTTTTTTTTTATTCCAGTAAGGATATAGTGGGTATCTTATCTATTCTTTTTCTGTCCGTTCAAGAGAACGGTTGTTGTATATTGTTGCAGATTAACGGAATTTGGCCTTGTGGTAGATAGCCCACTATAAGTCATAAAATGATTATAAAATCAAGAAAAGCAAATTGAGTTGAAAATAACATTTATATATACACATATCAATTAATGTTTTACAATTAAAATAATACTTGAATATAGGTCCAACGGAGGTTAAAATGTTCATAACAAATAATAATGCTGAAAAAGATAATTAGTGCTTAGGAATGTGAGAAGCGGAGGTATGTGAGGAATGTCTTTGAAGTAGTCGCTCCTTAGGTCAGTAAGTACTTTTGAGACAGGAGAGAAGGAAAGAGGCAAGCATAGTAGCCGCTCGACTTAAGTCAAGGGGATTGGTTACACTCTTCTCCTCTGGTCTGCCGGGCTCTTGTCTATATCCGCTTTTTATATCTGCTTTTTGGATCAAAATAACTCGTTTTGGAATTTCACACTTGTATTTGATTCTGGGCTTCTCATTGGCTGGTAAATAAAATTCGCGTAGGCTCGCGAAATGGAAATTTAATATTTGATTAATTTTTATTTTTCAACAGGAACATCTGCGCAACGACGAGTTTTGTTCACTTGCTTTCTGGTCGTTAGAAAGCAAACATCCGGTCCCTCGCTTTTGCTCGGTTGGTATCACCACAAGGACAGTCTTTATACCAATGTAATAATCCACAACTGAAACACAGGTGAGGAAGCAAATTGTCTTGTTTCTTTTTTTATTGGTTTGATTTACAAGAAGAAATAAATTGTTTTTTTAATTACTTTTCTTATGTAAGCTATGCCAGATTCCTCGATATTTTTTCGAATCTTGGCGTACGCTTACAAATCTCCGACAGACGTTATTTGTTGGAGAGTAAGATTTGGCTCATTTTTTAATTTATTCATAACTGTATATCTAATTTCAGCGTCTTTAGCTGAAACGAGTCCCTGAACAAATATCAGACACTTGAAATTATTTTAACAGTTTGTAATCGTTGCAATACTTGTTCACAACAGACGCAAATGTAGTGTAATCTTCTTATTTCTGGTTAAATCCATACACTTTCATCTTTTATGAAAGAGTGAAGTTTTAAGACTAAAAAGTTCTGTAAGAAGTTTAACCGCTTCACTGAATGCCAATTCGTTAACTTTACGCGGTAAAATATAGTTCATAAATTTTGTGTGCTCTGTGGTACCCAGTTGTCGAAGAAGAACGTGAACTTTCTTAGAGTCAGACCAATTTATGCAATCTGTGGCGTATAAATCCACGAATCTTCTAAAATAGGAGGTGAAAGTTATATCCTCGTCTGGAGAATATATAAAAATGTCTATTGCACCCCAGATCCTGTTTTGTGAGAACGCATTTCATTTTCACTAATTTGTTCCCTGTGTGCCAGTTCAAGCAGGTTTATTTGCTGTTGTTGAGTTTGAAAGAAAAATGCTTCAAGTTTTTGATGTCTGCTTTCTGCTTGTTTTTGAAATTTCACCCGTTCTTTTTCAGCTTGCGTCAGGATTTCAAATCGTTCCTCTTGCCATTTAAGTTCCCGTTGGTTTTTTGTTGTCCCAGTTGGAACTTAGAAAATTCGAGCATGGCGGCTTTAAATTCGTCCATGTTTACCATTTTTTTACCATTCCGAATACAATTAAAAATAAAACTTTAGAAAACCGAAATAAAAAAATGATTGAAATGAATAAAAAATAACTTTAATTTCTTACGCAATCCAGGAATCACGAGTGCTATTTTTTCTTTTTTAACATCCTTCTTTCTTTCTTTCTTTCTTTCTTTCTTTCTTTAACTTGTTTTTACTTTTTTAGTTTAAGTCTTTCTTTAACTTCTTTCTTTTTTTCTTTAACTTAATTTGTTCTGTCTTCATTTTTTTCTTTTTTAACTTTGTTAATTTCCTTTAAAGTGATTTATTTTTTAACTTCATTTCTTTTGATTTCTTTCTTTAGCTTAATTTTTCTTTCTTCTGTAAATTAATTTATTTTTCTTTCTTTCTTCATTTACCTTCTTTCTTTCCGCCTTTCTGTCTCTCTTTCACTAAATCTATATTTTCGTTTGCATTTCTTTGTTCCGTTTTACCCTAGCATTTAGCCTTCTTTTATACCATGCATCAGTTATAGTCTTTTGCTTATTTGGAACATTTTCATACAGGATTAAACACAGAACTCGACACCCACATAAACTAACAGACAAATACTCGTTAAAAAATACAAAATATAAATAGATGTTAATACATACGCACATACTTAAACATCTCCAGATTAATACACAAGCACTGCCTCATTACTGTTAGCACATGTTATAAATTTAAAAATTCAAAAACAAATATACTGAAGAAAAAAAACTCAGCGTATCTCATGAACATTTCTATGAAAAAAAGAAAAACAAACAAACAAACAAACAAACAAACAAACAAACAAACAGAAGAAACAAACAAACAGTACAAACATTTTGAATCTTCGACATTGAGTATAAATACCTCCAAAACACATCACACTTATCCTCCGATACGTGGCTTACTGAATATAGAAATTGATTATACATGTGTTAAATGCCGTTTAGTGATTACGAGCTCGATTTCCTGATCAGTTAGTGAAGGTGGAAAGTTTTTAGATGTAATAACATTTATATCAACCAAGATGAGAGCAATGGTTCGAAATAATTCAATTATATTTGTTGTACATTTAGAAATATATATATATATATATATATATATATATATATATATATATATATATACTACACACTTCCTATAAAGCTTCAACAAATGAAAAAAGTTCGAAAACAGACAAAAAATGGATGGCAAATGGGATTCTGGACATGACAAAAACAAGGCCAAATCACGGAACAGAATACAGAACAATACGAAAAGTAATAAGGAACAAATACAGACAGGAAATGATTCAACAAAAAATGTTCAGAAATAGAAAGAATGAGTATCGCAGATATGCATAAAAGCTAAGAGAACATGGAAAACCAAGTATGGAACGCTGATATTAGAAAAAGAAAAAATACTTCATAGCGAATATATCAAATAATTATATATAGTACTGACGGAATGTGCCTTTGTGATGCAGTGGATATCGACTCGGAACTACAAATCGGGGAGCCGAGTTCGAATTCCTGTTAAATTCCTCGCATTCACTTACGCCTAAATACCCTTGCGAAAGGTATTAATCGGTCTTTTCTCTCCAGTTGTGGGTTAATAGAATAGATTAGATTAGATCGCCTTGGTTGGCAACCACTATACCGCAGAAAACAATGGCAATCTACTGCGGGATAATCTGCCCAGTCAGTCATGTCTCTTTCGAGACATGATCGCTCAAAGCGTGTATCACGTATGGCACTTAACTGACTGATATATAGTAAGAGCAAGAGTTCATTCCTCTAAAAGAGCACCATAACATCTTCAAAACCTTGTCCTTGCTCACATGTGCTGTCCTTAGTATCCTCAGTATCCTTCTGTAGAACCACGTTTTTGTTGTATCCTTTCCTTCATGTCCAGCATTTGTTGCCATATAGGAGAACAGTTATCATGTAACAGTCCAGTTCTTTTTTCTAATGAAATCTTCCTGTCTCTCAATACTCTGCTTAGCTTTTGAAGTGCATCTTTGGCTATGCCAATTCGTCTTCGGATTTCGGTGTCATACTTTCCGTCCTGTCTCATTTTGTTAAAGTAAGAAATCTTCCATACTCTATTAAAGACGTTAAAACAGTATGTAATATGTGCAGAGTGTGCTAGATGGCAACAACGCTTCTATACATCAGAAACAAGCCGCCTGGTTAAAGCAACACAACTAATGGAACGACGCAGTATTGACCTTAAGAGACCCCTTCCTTCAACTTCGAAAAACCGGTACTTACTAACAGTGATAGATGAGTACGCACGTTTCTCTTTCGCCTTCGCATGTACAACTACAAATACGAACTTAATAATACAGAGTCTAAGTCAGATATTTATAGTCTTTTTCATGCCAACATACATCCATTTAGATAGGGGAGTATTATTTGTATTGAAGTAGCTACGGGAATATGTCACCAATCTCAGGATAGCTACTAGTTGGACAACACCTCAATGAAATTGTCAGTTATAACAGAATGATCTGTAAACATATAGTTGGACTTAGCCTCAAGAAATCTTAAGGAATCACAATGGGGAACTGTATTGGCTAAAGTATTACACTCCATAAGATCTCTTCTTTGCACTGCTACCATTGCCACTCCACATGAAAGACTCTTTTCTTACCAACGGCGAACTCCCAGTGGCCATTCCTTACCTGTTCTTTTGCGTCGCTAAGTATCAACCATTGGTTGATGAAGTATTATTACTGGAAGCAAACCCACAATATGCTCATATAGGATTCACCAATGAACGTGAATTTACGGTATTTGTAAGCGATTTAGCACCAGCAAGGAATTCATTACAAAGAGGAGAAACAGTAGATGGTAGCCTCAGAAAAGATTTAGATGATTTTACAGTCACTAATAAAAACAATTCAAAGATACCCAGGCAATCCCTACGAGAAATTCGTAAGCCAAAAAGATATCAAGATCTTTAAACAAAAAAGGGGTGAAAATGTACTACACTTAACTGCCCTTGGCTTGTTGTAATTGCAATTACCTCCCTTATATAGGATACAAATCCTATATCATCTAATAGTTAACTAAAACACAAAAAAGTAAAATTGCACACCCGCAAAATTGGATCAAAACGACAAAAAACATTTTGGAAAAACCCAGACCAAGGCAAATTTCACAAGTCAGTATGAAAAGTACACTTCTGTATTCTGATTGGATAGGAAATAGCAAATTGATCTATGACCCCAGTCAATTTTTTTAACGCCTAGAAAATAGGTATGTTGTTTTCGAGCAGGTGAAATGACTAGAATTCACGACTTGACCACTGCTTGACCAATCAAATCAGTCCGAGATGGAAGCAGTAATCTGACGGACCTCGTCACAATGTAGGAAAAGAATTTCAAGAAGCCGACCCGGTAATGCCTCGTTGACATACATTCGTTCTTCCTCCTTCCAATTTTCCTTTCTTCGTCTTCATCCACCGTCAAAGAAAACAACAAGATACTTCAACTGACTTCGATAAGTACAATCTCTTTTAAGCCTGATTTTCCTTTACACTTTTTCTCTGGCCATAAAAAAGAAAAAGAACATAGACTTTATTAGTAATCTGTTCAATCTTTCTACATATACACATTCTGCTACTATCAACTATGAGCCCTAAATTTCTATGAAACATTTAACCACAATTCTCTTTGAGCAATTAACTACATGCATTTTCTCTTTGAACATTTTCTTCTTACACATTTATGTTATTCTGTTTTGTAATTACAATTTCACTTATTTTACTGCTACTCCACGTGCGCTCATGCACAATGGACGACAACTTTTGAAGAAACGCAACCAATTAAGGAGATTTAATATCCAAACAAAAAAGTGAGATTAAGAAAAATATGTTTGCAGACAATATACATTCGCGGAGTTAGTTTAGGCGGAAAGACGACCTGGTATTTTGTCAATAGTCCTTGCTGAAAGAGAAGCCCCTTTTATTCATCGGCTATTCAGTAGAAATTTTTCTTGGCGTTGTCAGATCTTTTCTTCCGTAAACTGATGTCACCAACTTGGCTTGTGTTGAAACTAACTGCGTTTCATTGAGCTGTGTGAGTAACGCTGTAAAAAAAAAAAAAAAAAAAAAAAAGAGGACGCGTTGTTGAATTTTGCTTTTACATGGTCAGTGTCACGTGAACTTTACAGGAGCAGTGAATGGTCTTTTCTTTAACCATTCAGTGTCTTCGTTTTAGCTTGTACTTGATTAGCCTATTTTTTCAGATTGTTTATTCTAAAATCCTAATATTGACGGGCTGTTTATGTATAATCATGATTGAATGTCTGACTCCACCTAACATTCTATCTATCTATCTATCTATCTATCTATCTATCTATCTATCTAGACCAGTCTGTTCCTATCTATCTATCTATCTATCTATCTATCTAGACCAGTCTGTTCCTATCTATCTATCTATCTATCTATCTATCTATCTATCTATCTCAGTCCTTGTTCCTATCTATCTATCTATCTATCTATCTATCTATCTATCTATCTATCTATCTATCTATCTATCTATCTATCTATTTTTTAAATTTATTTGTTTAAACATTATTTTATCTCACTCTATTAATATCTATCTTGGACTATTCTTTCTTTCTTTCTTTCTTTCTTTCTCATATCTATCTATCTATCTATCTATCTATCTATCTATCTATCTATCTATCTATCTATCTATCTATCTATCTATGTCTCTCTGTCTCCAGACAATCACGCCGTTTCTCTTTCATCTTCTGAGAACAATTCTTGCCATGTTTAAAATATCTTCTACACGCAAGATCGAACTCCAGGCGGTCGAGGTCGACAGATGCCGATTTGTCTGCACGCATGCGCAGCAATTTTCACTATTGAGATAAGGTCAAATGATCTTGGAGACAAATTCATCAACCAAAAGTAGAATACGAGCAATTTAGAAAATAAAAAAATAAAATAAAAAAACGGTAAAAAAAAAGCCTATGGACGCGAACATACCACAATGCAAAATGTCTCAAAAATCTATTTCAAATTCAGAGCAAATTTTAAACAACATTAAAAAAGCCAACGCTTCACTTAAACATAACGCTGTTCCAGGGTATAGCCCATGACTTTATTTCATCAAAAGATGAATATTTAATGCAAATTTATGATTAAATATTAAATTTGCTTTCGTCTCTCCATCAAGCAGTGGCCACCACGCTCATTTTGACGTATGAGGAGTTTTGTTTATTAAATTTATTCTTCAAATGCATTAAGTAATATTACTTCTTATTCAACTATACATTCGCCATGACTTGTTGTCACTAATCAGTCAGCTCTTTGATAACTTTTCAGTTAGATTCGGCAGGTTTTGTTGCGCAAAAGTTTATCGACGTCATCTTTGCATCGAGTTTTCATGGGAAAAATCTTTCGTATTAGCGCTCTTTGCAGAGATCGAACGCGGTAATAATCAAAGTTGGGTGAATACAATGAGCATGGGAGAACGAGGTAATAATCAAAGTTGAGTGAATACAATGAGCATGGGAGAACGAGGTAATAATCAAAGTTGGGTGAATACAATGAGCATGGGAGAACGAGGTAATAATCAAAGTTGGGTGAATACAATGAGCATGGGAGAACGAGGTAATAATCAAAGTTGGGTGAATACAATGAGCATGGGAGAACGAGGTAATAATCAAAGTTCGGTGAATACAATGAGCATGAGAGAACGAGGTAATAATCAAAGTTCGGTGAATACAATGAGCATGGGAGAACGCGGTAATAATCAAAGTTGGGTGAATTCAATGAGCATGGGAGAACGCGGTAATAATCAAAGTTGGGTGAATACAATGAGCATGGGAGAACGAGGTAATAATCAAAGTTGGGTGAATACAATGAGCATGGGAGAACGCGGTAATAATCAAAGTTGGGTGAATACAATGAGCATGGGAGAACGAGGTAATAATCAAAGTTGGGTGAATACAATGAGCATGGGAGAACGAGGTAATAATCAAAGTTGGGTGAATACAATGAGCATGGGAGAACGAGGTAATAATCAAAGTTGGGTGAATACAATGAGCATGGGAGAACGAGGTAATAATCAAAGTTCGGTGAATACAATGAGCATGGGAGAACGAGGTAATAATCAAAGTTCGGTGAATACAATGAGCATGGGAGAACGAGGTAATAATCAAAGTTCGGTGAATACAATGAGCATGGGAGAACGCGGTAATAATCAAAGTTGGGTGAATTCAATGAGCATGGGAGAACGCGGTAATAATCAAAGTTGGGTGAATTCAATGAGCATGGGAGAACGAGGTAATAATCAAAGTTGAGTGAATACAATGAGCATGGGAGAACGAGGTAATAATCAAAGTTGGGTGAATACAATGAGCATGGGAGAACGCGGTAATAATCAAAGTTGGGTGAATACAATGAGCATGGGAGAACGCGGTAATAATCAAAGTTGGGTGAATTCAATGAGCATGGGAGAACGCGGTAATAATCAAAGTTGGGTGAATTCAATGAGCATGGGAGAACGCGGTAATAATCAAAGTTGGGTGAATTCAATGAGCATGGGAGAACGCGGTAATAATCAAAGTTGAGTGAATACAATGAGCATGGGAGAACGAGGTAATAATCAAAGTTGGGTGAATACAATGAGCATGGGAGAACGAGGTAATAATCAAAGTTGGGTGAATTCAATGAGCATGGGAGAACGAGGTAATAATCAAAGTTCGGTGAATTCAATGAGCATGGGAGAACGCGGTAATAATCAAAGTTGGGTGAATTCAATGAGCATGGGAGAACGCGGTAATAATCAAAGTTGGGTGAATTCAATGAGCATGGGAGAACGCGGTAATAATCAAAGTTGGGTGAATTCAATGAGCATGGGAGAACGCGGTAATAATCAAAGTTGGGTGAATTCAATGAGCATGGGAGAACGCGGTAATAATCAAAGTTGGGTGAATTCAATGAGCATGGGAGAACGCGGTAATAATCAAAGTTGAGTGAATTCAATGAGCATGGGAGAACGCGGTAATAATCAAAGTTGGGTGAATTCAATGAGCATGGGAGAACGCGGTAATAATCAAAGTTGGGTGAATACAATGAGCATGGGAGAACGCGGTAATAATCAAAGTTGGGTGAATTCAATGAGCATGGGAGAACGCGGTAATAATCAAAGTTGGGTGAATTCATTGAGCATGGGAGAACGCGGTAATAATCAAAGTTGGGTGAATTCAATGAGCATGGGAGAAGCGGTAATAATCAAAGTTGGGTGAATACAATGAGCATGGGAGAACGCGGTAATAATCAAAGTTGGGTGAATTCAATGAGCATGGGAGAACGCGGTAATAATCAAAGTTGGGTGAATACAATGAGCATGGGAGAACGCGGTAATAATCAAAGTTGGGTGAATTCAATGAGCATGGGAGAACGCGGTAATAATCAAAGTTGAGTGAATACAATGAGCATGGGAGAACGCGGTAATAATCAAAGTTGAGTGAATACAATGAGCATGGGAGAACGCGGTAATAATCAAAGTTGGGTGAATACAATGAGCATGGGAGAACGCGGTAATAATCAAAGTTGGGTGAATACAATAAGCATGGGAGAACAGGCAAACGCTTTTATTCTTGCTGTATGCGAACTTCCATTGCCAATAGAAGAAAGCAACATTTTTCTCTATTGACGAGCGCAGGGCGCTTTACGATAAACTTTCTGTGGTCACGTTCCAGCTGTCGAACGTATAAATATACATTTAGTGTTTTATTACGTTTGCATAATAAATATTATCCCGACGACCCCACCACACGAACAACTTACCCTTTCCCCCAAGGAGCTCAGATAATGGGGTTGGGTATCCATTTTATGTTGTATGGATATTGGCTCGGAATGAGAAATCGGAGAACCGAGTTCGAATTTCAGCTGAACTGGTTTCACTTACTTGCAAATAATCTTAGGAAAGGTATTAATCCATCTCTTCCCCCTCCAGCTATGAGTTGAATGGCATGACAAATTAGATTTTATAATATTGGTTAGCAATCAGTCTATTGCAGAAAGAAATGGCAATCTACTACGGGAAAATCTTATACCTTGTCAGTCATTATTGAAAAAGACATGATCATCCAAGCGTGTATCACATCTGGCACTTGACTGACTGAATGGCTAAATTCTCAAGTTCCTGCTTTGTCCTGTTTTGGTTCGAGTTTACAGAGCATTTAATGCTACACCACCTTTGCTCAAACGAACTGGATGAAAGCTCATTGCAAAAGTTGGCGCCTAATTTATTGTTAATATAAAATAACCACAGCTTGACAATGACTTTTGTTTTGGTGCCGATTTCTGCTATGTTCATGATTGAAATCTTTCATCGATCAGTCGAGAGTCCGACTTTGTTGAGGGTTGACACTCAATAATAATAAATTCCTTAAAAATAGAGAATGAAAAATTGTACCTTCGCCATATTATGCTCCCATGAATATCGAAAAGAAGTAACTGTCTGAGAAACATCCAGAAGGTTCATTCAGGTCGTGCTCCAGCTCATTAGTCGTTCAAAAAAGTGATTTCATAATTTTCGTCAGGGTGAGTTTAACCTCAACGAACAATCACGCTCCGTACGACCTTCTAACGTCGATGAAGACGCTCCGGTTGCTATTGTGAAGAATAAACGGAATCGACGGAAGTGCCTTGGGGTCAAGAAAAACGACTGATTTTGGCCAATCGAAAAAGTGTCATTTTCACGATGACGACGTAAGATCACATGGTGCTGAACAAACCTTGCAGAAGAGTTGAGGTGGTAAACCCTAAAAAATCAACCGTATTCTCTTGACTTGGTTTCCTTGGATTTTCATTTGTTCCAGGCTCTACAGAACAATTTAAATGACAAAAAATTTGACTGTACAGTCAATCGAAAACTACCTCATGACCTTCTTCTAACAAAAACACATTTCCAAAAAAAATTTCATAAAAATCTTGTAGATTGATGAATTTAAGACAATGAAGATTGTGTTAGTCATTTAATTGTTATACGTGGTACACTCTTATGCGATTATGCCTCTTTTGAGACTTGACTGACTAGGACTGAAGATTTATCCACTATTGCTATTTCTTTCTGCGGTAGACTGGTTGTCAATTAATGATATAGAACCCAATTTATCCTTCTATTTAACCCATAGATGGAGGGAGAAGAGATGGATATTTGCGCGTAAGTGAATGCTACAAATTCAACTGGAATTCGATATCGGCTCTACTTGATAAATAAATGATTTTTTGTGAGCATCTATGGTTTTTTAAAATTTTCTAATCGGGCACGAACTTTTGCAATAATCTAAGTATAGAATTAAACAGTTCAACAAGATGTAAAATTAAACAGTCCAACGAAAGAAGAAATAGAAGATGATGAATATATAAAAAGACTACAACACAAAGCCAACAGTTTCAAATACACACGATCCGCATTGAGTAATAAAAACCAAACAAGGTCATAAGCATGACCGAAAGATACCATGTAAACTTCGAAAATAAAACTGTCGCTCTGGAATATACTGGCAATGACTAAGATGTAATAATACAGTTACTGTTTACGCTTCACAACATTTGAACTTAGAAATGAAGTAATCGATGATGTCATAATAACAGACCATTTTTTATGCCTGAGAATAATTCTACAAAGGATTAGAAAAAACATTTATGTAGTGGATACGAAAAAGTAAAGTAACTCAAACATTCGGTTTCGGGATAATGATTCTTGTTAATAAGAAAAAAAATTACCAAAACATTGGCAACTATTTATCTATCACATGGCTATCGAATATTAAGCTATTTTATAAAATTATTTACAAACCGAATCACAAACATTCCAGATGATAATTTTTCCTCGAAAAGAGGCATGACTTAAGAATTGTTACTAAACAATAGATCAGTTGGTTGAACAACAGAATATAAAAAAACATTTTATGTGCTCATTACGAGCGCAGGGTATTAGCACAGAATATATAAATCCCCCGGAAATAATTCTATTAGAAAAAAAATTTTTAAAAATAAATAAGTAGACCAAGGCAAATCCATAAGATTTCGCTTGAACTATTTACAGCAAGTTTTGAAGAGATCTTCGGGAAAAGTAACTAGAAAAAAAAAAACCCACCAGGGAAGAATGTTCAAATAAGTTATGATTTCCTGACAATATTTTGCCAAGTACAGAAATATAGAATATATTACAAGAAATAATCTAAATAGAAAATCTAATTATATATTAAAAAGTTGATCTGCGCTCGCTCATTCATTCAGGTTATGTGTTCTATAGGTCGGTGTTACTGAAGATTATCTTCTTGCCCATTGGCGACTGTTGTGATATTTGGTTCAGCCGGAATCTTAGGTACTGATTCATACTGAAGTAGGCGTATTCAAATGGGGATTGAAAACAAAATCACTTTGTTCTGATTTATCAATCAGTGATGTCTCTCGAAATGAGAGATATCACTCACTGACTGATGTCTGATTTGAAATATTTTCTCACAGGGTTTAGGTCGAACGAGAATTATTCACACAAAAATAAGCTTTTAAAATTTCATCAGAATCACAATCTTAAGCACCCTACTTGTTTAGAAACACAAAAAAAAATGCTGTATTTAACATTAATTTTCCTACAACAGCATCATTTCTGGAATCGACACAGGAAATAGAAATTCCTCTGAATTTTTAAAGTTTTGTGGGATGTTTAGATGGATATAATTCTTGCAGATATCGCGAAATCGATTCGTATTCTACGTCTTATCAAACCTTTGCAGGTTATTTAAAGCCAGAGAGTATTTTTAGATTGTAAGCATTTATTGGAGATGATAATTATTTAGTTATACAAGTCTTACTAATTAACCTATCATTTGGGGTGAAAAGAGGTGGGTTCATACATTTTCCAAGTGTATTTGAGTGTAAGTGAATCTAACGAACACAACTGGAATCGGAACTCAGCACTCCAATGAACAATTCCGAACCATTATACGTTACACCATCCTCACATTCACTCAGTCACTTATCTAGATACTGACCAGGCTCGTCGTTGTTTAACTTCGGTGATCGTACGGGAACCGATGTTTTAAAGTGATGTGGTCGCAAGCCAATTGCTACAAGAGAAAGAAATTGCATCTGCTGCATGTAGTCATTATTTATTCAGTAGTTTTTATGTATGATATTGTTACGTCGGGTAACAGAATTATGTGAAATAATACAAAACAACGTAATGGTATAAAAGTAGGTGTATTGACAGGAAAGAGAAGTATTTACAAGAGGTGAGGATTAGTAGAATACAGAACAAGGAAATTAGTATACAGTATCGTCGTAGAGACGTGATAGATTGACTAGTAGAACACTTCCGGTACAATACCGGAAATACCCGACTGATTCGCTCACTCGACTTCCTTTACTCGACTTCCTTCGAGGTATAATCACTACTATTTTATATAGTGATTCGAATAGTCCATTTCCGTGGAAAGGTGGAGAGCGCCCCAACAGATATAAAATATCTTGAAATACTAATTTTGTTCAATAAATTTTGTTCAATTGGCTTCAACCATAGCCTCCAGACGACTTCGAAATTTGCTGCAAATCTTCTGGACTATCTCCTTGTTTAAATTGACTAATGCTGATGCTGCCATAATCTTTGCCTTGAATTCATCTTTGGTATTACAAGGAGATTTGTTGGTCTCTCACTTAACTGCAACCCATAATTAATAACCAAAGGGGTTGTAGTTAAGTGAGGAGTTATATGTCCAGATTCAAAAGGTGAAGTAGTCGTAGAAATTGTTTGTAGGTCATGACTAGGTTCTCTTGCTTGTGTTGCAAGGTGTAGAGTTCTGTTACTAGGCATAAAATCTTTCAACAGCCACCTTCTAGACACAGGCCAGCACTACCTCCTCAAACCATTTGATGTTGGTCTCTGTGTTAAGGCTGAGGCCCCTAACAACACATTCGGGAATTCTTTTCTTATCAGAACAATCGGAGTGAGTTTTCCCAGTTGCTGTATTGCTGTACCTTCGTAATCACCATTGGGCTCATCCAATTCTTTCCAAATCATTGTCCTCAGATTGACACCCAAACACTGAAATATTCATATTGAATTTTCCGGTGCGTATGTCAAGCAGTAGAGCATACCGTTTCCAGATTTCTGACGGAGTGAATGGCGTCATAGTCCTCTTTTATTCGTAGACGGTGCACCACTGATCTTACTATACTGTGCAGTCGATAAATTTATAAGCAAACAACGCGCATGCGCGAAAGTAAAAAAATAAAATGGCGACTATTTACACATCACACCCTCTTTTTTCTCTCTCTCTCTTTCTCCCCCCTCTCTCTCTATCTATATATACAATATAAAATTTGTTTCGGAATTTGTTTTTATGTTGTAATGTAAAAAGAAAAATACATTTTGGATAATTTTTACGTACTAATGAACGCAAAGTAATTTGGAATCCGTTATATTTAAAGCAAGAAGAAAATTTGCAGTAATTTTTAGCAACACAGGTTTGAAGTTATTTTTTGTTACCAAAACTCACACCCATGAAAATGATCTCGGAAG
Organism: Ascarosepion bandense; assembly: GCA_037127315.1. Lineage (NCBI taxonomy): Eukaryota > Metazoa > Mollusca > Cephalopoda > Sepiida > Sepiidae > Ascarosepion > Ascarosepion bandense. The sequence continues at coordinate 3,032,054 of JBBBDQ010001438.1, read as the reverse complement.
AAGATTTAAAGTACTTGGGAACATTGAGAAATGAATAATAAAATAATCTGTCAAAGTTGCAGCTCAGTTCTTACATCTTTCAGTTATAATACGCAAAAATTATCCTTGACTATTACGGATTTTATTAAAAATAAGCAGACACAATACTTCAATTTCTTTAATGACATGTCTAAAGGAAAATTTGCTACCTAAATCTACATATATATATATATATATATATATATATATATATATATATATATATATATTCTTTATTTGTAAACGACTTATTATGCTATCTAGGATTCTACCATATAGTGTCTTCAGGCGATTTGCAATGTATATATATATATATATATATATATATATATATATATATATATATATATATACAGGATGTTCATAAAGTACGTGAGCACTTTAAAAATTTATAACTTTATTTGTATTTGCAATATAAATAATTCGCACACAAACTTTATGGACACCATATATATGCAACGATTCCTCTTTTATACAAGTTTTTTTTAAAAGATAGACGTCGGACAAGATACTGCATTTAATCTTTTTATATAATTTTTCTTGTGTTCGTATAAGGTTTTACTTTTATGGGCGTAATGTATAAGAAAATTGTCAGAATGTTTTGTATGTGCGAGCGGTTTCGGCTACTCTTTTAGCTATTATCATGGATGATTTTTAAAAAGATTTCATCTTATTGAACGTGTAAATTTTTCACACTCCTCCTCGGTTTTTTGAATAGGGGTGGAGGTTTATCCCTTATTTCCAGAAATATCTCAGAAATAGTAAATGGTTACTACCGTATTCCCAACTTTCTCATGATAGTGTAATGAATAACCTCAAAAAAAAAAAAAAAAGAAAAAAAAAGAAAGAAAAATAAAGAAAGATCCTAGTACAACCCTAAAAAAGCCCTAAAACAAAACCTGGCACATAACATCTGTGATTTGCACGTGAAGCAGTCTAAAGCCAAATTTCTCCAGTAGCCGGCTCGACACGAGCGAAGAAGGATCGGGAATTCGATGCTGTTCCAGCGTCCTGACAAATGCTGATGCCTCCGACAACTTCCACTGCTACTGCTACCAGATTGTTGGACGCCTCTAACCACTACCACTGCTACCGCAACTGTCCACTCTTTCCTGTCCTGTCCAAAAGTAACCGACCTTTCAAGGATAACAAAAAAGTATTTTCTCTAATTACTATAACTTTTCTTTTTAGGGTAAGAAATTCTACATTATCGTAACTGACCTTATTTTCAAATGACTACAACTGCCCTTTTTAGAGCAAGAAATCCTATCATACAACGATATATACCAGCTCGATGCAGTGACCAACAAACTTCCAATATAGAGCCTAGTTCGATCCGACGGTGACCTCGTGATTTTCAGCGTAATAAGCAGTCCAGCTTGACCCGGTAGCAACCCAGCGACCAGTCGATCTCGACCCATCAGCGATCTCCAGCGTTGCAACTCTATTTCTACTCCGGACCGATTAACCGTCGACTGCTAACTTTATGTACACGCCCGTCGCCGGATCGACCCGTATTTTGACAATTAACGCAATCTATGCCACCCGACTCCAGCAACACCCGAAGAACCAATATAATCAGTCCAATGCAACAACGACTAAAAACTCACGTCTCATTCTCTGGCCTACGAACAGCTAGTCTCACGCACTGATCAACTCAAGTTTGCCAGCGGTGGAAACTGCTCAATCAACAATAATTTCACGGCGACTCAAGAGATCCTTTAAACTGTAACGACATAACACAATAAAAGTTGTCAGACTTTGAAAACTTTGACACTCAACATCTTGTTTTTGTTATTCTTGCCTTTTCTGTGTCATTTCATCTTTTCTAAAATGTCTGTGGAGTCGGTTACCATAATCGGCCTTGCAACAACATCCACTTTTCATGACCAGCTTTTGCTTTGCTGTCACCGCTTGCGTCCGCTTTCAGCAGTGATTCTCATAATGGTTCTGCTGCAAAATCTCGTGTGAAGTGACCAACTCATGATATCATCCGACTTTTTAATAATGGCGAAAAGAAATTTCTGTCGGCCCACAAACTTTTGGCCTTACTCCATCCATAGTCAAAGTACATAAAGAAAGTTAACTGTTTGGAAAGTATAAATAAACAATAAACAAAGAAAAGTGTGGCACAGAAATCCGAAGTCGGATTGGAATAGCAATAGATGTTAAAATATTAACAGGAGATTTTCGTTGGAAAAAAGTAGAGTTCTGAGTTTCTATTCTCCTAGATGGCAATGAATGCTGCACAAGTGCCACACAGACGAAGAGAAAACTTCAGATAACAGAAATTTAGTTCTGCAGAAAGATACCAAGGACAGAACATGTGATCAATAAGAATATTATGAATTAAATTAGAATGAAAAATACACTACTTCTTAAGATCAGAAAGAGGCAATTGAAACTATTTTTTACAATAATTTCATCACAAACAAGGTAATAATGCCACTAAGACGCAAGGAGTTATTGGGAGTAATAGTAAACCGTTGAGGTTAGTTGCTAATATCGTAAAAAGTCAGGATACCAAGGAGGGTAGCTCGTTTGAACAAGTGTCAAGGAAATATTTATAGAAAAACATAGGCGAGACATGTTACGGAGGTGGAAAAGTGATTGAAGTTGAGATGAAAAGTCAGGAACGATAACATAACAGACTGTTCTTTGGATGTTGCCTAGAAGCTTGCTATATATAGTAGAAGCGTCAGACCAGAAATAATGGCAATATTAAATTCACTAACGAATGGTAGATGTACAATTGTGTAAAATGGATTCTGGCGAAAAGAAAACTTGTCTGGCTTGACTAACAGTTTGCCTAGCAATTGATTCAGTATAATCATCGCACTTCATGTGAGTGGAAAACGTTAGCCCTAGATGGCAAAACGTGTTGCACTTCTGAATGTTAGTATCAGCTATGCCGGTGCCAGGCAAAAAAGGTTACTCTATTCTCAATTTTGTTTTGGATGCTTTGGGATGTACAAATCACTTCTTTCCCCAGTTAACCATTGATTATAGGTCGTTTTTGGCAGCAGCTTCCAGGGTCAAACTTGTTGGAGTTGTTACTAAGACAGAAATACAGGCGACATGACATAATGAGGAAAATGAGATTGGAGAATTTGGCACTCACAGAATAGAGGATGACGATATAAACTATCTATTGAACACATGTAGGGATGGATAGCAGAACAGGAACTGGGAATGGCAGTTAATGGGACAAATATTGCTTTCATCTACAAAGGATAAGAAGTTGTGGAGAGCCATGATCAATTAAAGTAACGAGATTGTGTAAATGGCAGAAAAGGTACTGGGAGGCATAATAAAGGGACACATATTGTTTAGAGCTACAAAGGATAGGAAGTTGAGGAGAGCCATAATCAATTTAACTTATCGAGCTTGTGTAAATGGTTGGCAGAATAAGGACTAGGAAGGATAGTAAAGGGACAGGCATTGCTTAGAGCTACAAAGAATAGGAAGTTGTGGAGAGCCACGATTGCCTGTGTCCTAAAAAGACATGGCATATAAAAGAAGAAAGAGGTGTACCGGAGAGTATGTGACTTAGCCTTTACAAATGTAATATTCTGTATCAAAGAGAAAATATAATAAAAAAATAAATCATGTATTAGCGTATGTTTCCTTTTCACTGAATTCAGATTTGATTTCAACCGCTAGACATCTATTAAAATGTTCATTTTTCTTCATTTTCATGACTAAAATGGTCGGTTTAATGTTTTATTTTGGTCCAGTGAGATATTGCAAACTTGTCGAAGGAGAAGGCGACTTCCAAGGTAATTAAGACTATTTATCCGATAAAGTAGTACCAAAATTTATGACATTTCCCCATAAAAATTTTATGGTTGACCGTAAATTTATCCGGCCTCAGCCATATTCAACTCACCGCTTTATAACGACAACTTCAAAGCAAATGGTTCTGAATGGCGGTTCTCATAAAAATTAGCACCTCTCTTTTTGAAATAGGTTGGTCGTTCGTTTCTTTTCGATTGAAAAGATTCAGTAGTTCCGCATTCCAAAATCTTCAGCAAATGTTTTAGAATACATATGACTTAATTTGTGTTTGTAAGAAGAAACGAAGAGAAAAAGCTCTGTAAGATCTTTTCGTTTTGTTCTTAAATAACTTTTGAAATCCTTGAGTCTGTTCATTAGTGGACTAATTTTGGATCCCTGTCGATGATAATTGGCACTGGTCAAGTAGGAGACATGAACCTAGAACTAATTGTATTTACCAGCACAAATTTATAAAATCGATTATTAAATGTAATTTTTAATCTCGCTAATCCTCTTTTTTTAAAAATCGAGTTCACCCCAAGCATGTTTTTAAAGCCCCTACGACACAAGCGTGTAGAAGAATTAGAAAACAGAAACATTACTAAGGAGCGAGAACAAAATATAATTAATAAGGAGAGTAGACGGCGACTGACATTGATTTTACTTTTTAAAAGTATGTGACGGGAAAGTATGGAACCACTAGAGAGTTTTACAAGCGAGAAGTGCGAGAGGAGAAACTGTTAGCATAGAAAATACAGTTGCATCTCACCAACTCAACCGTAAATGGGTGAGACCTCACCGCCACTCTAGTCAGTCAGACAGTCATGTGCCATACGTGATATAAGCTTCATGACTCTTTCGATCCTAAACTAACTAGGCAGAAGATTTTTCCGTAGTAGGGAAAGGCTCAAAAATATATATTAAAAATAATAAATATAATATGTCTTTCCTCTTAAAAATAACACGAATATTTTGATGATAAAACTTTGTTTTTATTTATAGTCTGCTCATTTTTAACGAATTTGTGGAATTTTTATTTAGATTAATAGCAGAATTAATTTGGCTCAAAAAATGAATACTTTTAAAATCTTAGTATATTTTTCTCTACTAAGATCTTATTGCAATTAATATATAATTTGACCAAGCTGTAAACTGTATCACTCTCCACCCCTTTAATAAGCGTGTACGAAATTTTACAGACATTTTAATCTTTGACTTAAACAACCCTGTAAAAACAGTTTTAATGAAACAAAAAACATATCGGAACAATTTTATTACTTAACATGAAACAATTAAGAATAATAACTAATAAAAACGTAAATATTAAATAGTCTAATTGTGCTTTAGTCACTAATTATGAAATAAATGTAAAAGAAAGCCAGACCGTTTATGAAAAATTGTTACATTTATCCGCAAAAGGTTCCTTGTTTAGAATTAGCTCTAGAAAGGACTGCCAGAAATAACTATCAAATTTGGAAAAAGTATATTCCCCTTGTATTTATTGTCTGATGAAAAGAGTGGGTTCCGCCTTAGTGAATTTAAAGTTGAGGTTAGTTTGAGCCTCTTTTGAGAGTGTAAAAGAACACAGAGAACAGCAGGAGGGACTGCAGAGAAGCAGAGAGCGGAAGGCATTGTGGCGTTCACAAATGAAAGTCGCAGGCCGTCGCTAGGTTTCCGCATTGTCAGTGAGACGTTAACAACTTTTACGACAACGAAAGAAAAAACAATGAAAAAGTGAAAGCCGTCCACGCCGCTGATCACGAAAAGGAAGCTCAAAGTAAAGTTGAAAGAAAACCGAAAGAGATTTTAAAATAAATGTTAAAAGCTCTAGGGATGTATATGGCTTACCCAAAGTGTCTCAGCAGTTTTTCGTCTTTGTAGTAGGCGGGTGCAGATGTGCGTCGTGGTGCATTGGATATCGGCTCGGAACGAGAAATGTGGGAGCCGAGTTCGAATTCCAGTTGAATTTCCTGCATTCACTTTACACGGAAATACCCTTGGGCACTATATTAATCCATCTCTTGCCTCCAGTTATGGGTTAAATAACAGGATAGATTGGGTTTTATATCCTTGGCTGGCAACCAGTCTACCGCAGAAAGTAATGGCCTACCTACTGCAGGATAATCTTCTGCCCAGTCAATCATGTCTCGAAAGAGACATGATCGCCCAAGTGTGTGGCACCTGACTGACTGCCTTTTTCTAAAGAGTATTTTCTTTTTTTAATAGTTGTCATATTACATCAAGACGTTTTTCATGACCCGAAGAACTGTATTGTAAATGTTTTTTAGTGTCTATAATTTCTATAATTTTCTTATGTTATCTTTTGCCTAAATCATCATTAGGCGCATGAAAGAAAATTTTTGTTCCAGCATTTTTGTAAAATAGAAATAGAATAAAAACTTAAAATGCGTGATTTTAGCAGCAGGGTAAACGTCTTTTACAATATCTAAAAATATCTGATTAATTTAATTTAATTATATTAAATGTATATAAAAACGTTCTTAAATCATTTCCAGTAATTTTTTTAGTATGAAATATCACGTTGCTCTTATTTTATGTTTTTAACTAAACTTAACTAAAATTCGCCATACTTTTATAATTTATATGTATATTTAGGCAGTACAGTAATTTTTCTATCAAACAACTTTATTGAACACGGCCGAAAAGAAAGATTTAATTAAACTTTGTGAAGTTTTTCCAGCATCCTATAATATTTCAGTTTTGTATGAGTTAAGAAATATAAAAATTGTCCATAGTTTTTATTGTCCCAAGCACTTTCGGTCATTTCTATAGCCATTTTGTAAAGTGATTTTGTCTCTGGTGTTATTTTTCCTCTTGGTTTAACTGTTACGTAGTAGTTTATTTTTGTTTTATTTTTGTTTTTTTACGGAGCGTTCATTCCAAACCCTCACATACCGAGCGCGATTAAAGTACGCGTGAGCATCCTTATATAACCCCCCCACAAAAAAAAACACAAAAAAAAACACATTTCTACTATAAAATAATGTAAAATTGATGTTAGAAGAGAAATATTTCATATATAGAACCTCTCCAACAGCAAGATGTTTCTGATATCGTGAATTATATAGAATTCTTGTGTTTTCGATTAAAATTTTCCTTAAGGGTTCTTCTAAATTAGGGTTAATAAATTATTTTATAGTACCTTGATTTGATAAGTGACACGTAAGGTGTTTAATCAAGGATGTAGTACTGTGTCCAGTAAAGGTAATTGATTTCTGACAAGAAACGCAGTCTTGTACTGTACATTGAAATTCATACACTATATTAGTCATCGGTAGTTGAGATTCGATGGGTTTATTTTGATTATTGACAACCATGTTTCTGCTCCTCCATTTTCTGTAATATATTATAAATTTTACATGTTTTTCAGGAATTACGGCAGAAATATGTTGTTTAATAATTCCACTTATATCAAATTCGTTCTGCTTATAATTATTGTGCATCTGGTTGTTGAAAAATATGTTGATGTTTTGTTAGGATGATGAAAAAACTTTCTTGTCGGTCGTATTTAATAAAAGATACAGATGTGTGTGTGTGTGTGTGTGTTCGTGTTAATTCACCACACACACACACACACACACATATATATATATAGATCTATACTTTAATATAAACTGACACGCTGGTCAAAACACGCACAGAGCAACTGTAGGATTTAAGATTCTGTCTAGCTCAGCTGAACACTACATGTATGTGAGCTCCCAACTGGTCACCAAGCAGTCTTCCTGCTACTTGGGCCCCACAAGTTATGCCTCAGTTACTGATGACGGTTCAGCCTTTGCTACGGCTGTACAGGTCTACACAAGAGTGACGGACTCGATTGCAACCAAGAAGAAAGAGCAACTCAGGAAAGCAACTCTTTGTGCCCTCTTAGACTCACATTTTCCACTGATATAAAGTGGAGTGATCATCTTGAATCAGTTGCTAGCTCTATTGCAAGAAAGTTGGTTTAATATGGCGTACCGGAGAAATGTTGTCGTCACAGTCTATCTTACATATTTATAAACCTATCATTCGTCCGTGCATTGAATATTGATGTCATATCTCGAGACTCTTGACAAAATTCAAAGAATAGTCTGTAATGTAATTGATCCTGACCTGGCATTTTGACTTCATTCACTTTCTCACCGATGTAACATGGTTCACACTATGTTTTCTACAAATATTTTCATGACAATTGTTCTGACCAACTTTAATATTGTTGCATTAACTCGAGAATATTGTATATAGTACCCTGAGTAAATGACACCATTTTAATTACAAATTATTTTCAGCACTTGATTTTCTTACCTAAATAAGTTTTTCAGTTCTTATTAATGTTAACTTAAAGTACAAATTTTGAAGTTCCTGCATGTAAAATATTTCAAATAAAGATTTGTATTTAATATTTATTTGATATTTTTCAAATAGGGTATGATATACCCATGGTTAGTAGTGGTGTAACTTTAATTGATGGTTAGTGTTTAAGGGTTAAACAGGTTAGCATGGAAACCCGCATTAATACTGGAAAAAAGCGATAACAGCTTTTGGACTTGAGAAACTTATTTTCCTGAAGAACTGTTTTAAGAGATAGATTTTTATAAATGTCAACTGAAAGTAGTGCAGTCTGTTTGGTTAATAAATGCCGACTGTTTCCTTATAAGGAAACAGGCATCATTACCATAATCATTTGTGCGACCAATTTTATTCCTATTGCTAGACGATATGGTGTTTATGGTTTCGAAAAGTGGAATGAATATGTTATTAACAAACAATAGAAATACAAAACAGAATATAAATAAAAATAAAACTTATTACGACTCTTTTATTACATTAACAGGGCCAGTTACAGAAGCTGAATGAAATTCGTTTCCCTGTAATAACAGATAAGAGGTCCTTGCTTTTCTTTCGCTCACTCCCGAGCAAGACACACGACAGTATTTAACTGCTGGTGCTTAGTCCTAATTATGAGCAAATAACCTGGTTATTACCGAGAACGAAAGAGAACCAGTTTTCCTATTCTCTTCATTTATTCCAGTGCCAGCCAAGTGCAATAAATAATGATGAAATATATAGTTATATGCTTTGCTATTCAGACCAGCATACTCATCTTCGTTGATAGTTCATCATCTAAAAGAATTCCGACAAAAATTATTAAATTGATACGGACCCGGCATGATACATCAATGAAGATGATTGGAAATACATGTAGTATGTGATTCAGACCTGGAAAAACCGAGACGTCTGAATCAAAGATAATGTCAATCAGAAAATCTCAATACAAGTGGAGTTGATCTGTGGTGAACACAATAGGTAATTGGATTCCCTTAAAAGATAAAAAAAAGTAAGCATTGTACTCGGTGTCATAAGAGAACATAAAAACCTTAAGTGCATCAAAGGGTTGACTTAGAAATTGTACTCATGTCTACCTAGTGTAGAATCAAGCCTCCAAGGATTTCAGTGACTGATTTGACTTAAAACAAGAGGTGACCCCAGCTGAATATGGACGCAAACACACACGCACGCACGCACGCGCAAGCACACACACAGACACAGACACAGACACACACACACACACACACACACACACACACACACACACACACACACACAGCAAATCAGATGAAATAAAAGTATATATACGCCCGTCTCGTGAAGGGTAAATTAAATCCTCGGGAGAAGATGGAACATTTGGTCGAGGACCTCGAAAAACCCCATATCCCCACGGTCGACATTAATTTGACCGTATCGACAAATAAATAAATAATAATTATACGCATGAAAGAATTAATTTTGCATTCTTGTCAGACGTTACTAAAATAATGTTATTTGTGGTGGATAGGGAATTAAAAATTAAAAGTAACGCTCTTCTCTTTTTCACTTTTACAAAAATTCACAATCTCGTGTGAAATCCTGATTTTGCCGAATCGGAAAAGGATTGACCCAGTACCAGAAAAAAAAAAGACGAAGTCAAATTTCGCGATCAGATGTTAAATTTATTTTCTAACCAATGAAACGAAGCGATTTGAAAAATTGAGAGAAAAGTTAGCGATCCAGTGTGAAAAGATGAATCGGTATAAAGGAGGAGGGAAGGAGAGTCAGAATCAGTCAGTCAGATGGGAGCAGAAATTAGAGACGAGACCGCCGTACGGTGTGATTAAAGAAATTTAATCTGCCGACTGGACACGTAAGGTCCCGTCACACATTCGTTCTCCTTCTTCAATCATGCTAATTTTTTTAACCTGTTCTTCTTCTCCCACAAAATTCCCGTAGTCAACAAAGAAGACGACGACAACAACAAGATACTTCAAATAACTCCCAAAAATTAACTTCCGATAAGTATAATTTCCTTTATTGCTTCACCTTCCTTTTTACTTTCTCACCGACGATAAGAAGGAAAGAACACAGACTTTATTAAATACATTCTGCTACTTACTACTATTTCTCATTGAACATTTTACTCCTACAAATTCATGTTATTCTGTTTAGTTAATAATGTTTACTTTGTGGTGGATACAAAAATTTACAAAAATTCACAATGACGTGTGAAATCCTGGTTTTTCCGAATATAAAAAAGATTGATCACGTGCTTAAAGAAAAAATCGAAACCGGATTTCGCGAGTAGATGTTAAATTGATTTTCTGACCAATGGAAGCCATTTACAAGACTAAAAATACTTAGCGATCCAGTGCGAAAAATCTAAATGACTATAAAAGGCTGCGGTCAGTGTTGGTCAGACAGTCAGATGGGAGCATCGAGACAACACACTAAAATGTAACGGGAGAAACTTCAAGTTAACCCGGACGTAACATTTGTCCTCTTTCTCTTTCTTTCTCGTGTGCTGATTCCTTTTACTTCTTCTCGATTCAAAAACCAAACAAACGCTCATACATACATACATACATACATACATACACACGCACGCACGCATAAACTCTTTCCAACAAGTTATTACTATGCACATTTCTACAACTCTTAATACCCTCAACTTTCTCGTTGAACATTAACTTCTACGAATTCTTATTATTCTTTCCTATTAATAAATTTCTATTTTAACACGAAAAATGTATATTTTTATTCTTCCACTATTCCACACAATTTCACACATTCCAACCTGGTGAAAACCTTCTGATGATAACGAAAATAACCTGATAATTCTGGATAAAATCTGTAAGTTGTAGGGAGTTAGGTTACAAGGCCGAATCAATAAACATTAGCCATCTCCCTACTGCTACAGTGGTGAACTCCGACGTCCAAAAGAACACTCAATGGAAGAATCCCTACTTCAATTCACTTGAAAAAGGCGGAAGGAGGGGTTAACGGTTGAAACATTTTTGAGTATAACAACCAACATAAGCATGTTGCTTCGAATAGCAAAAATTTGAATTATGATAATTACTCATCTAAAAATTAATCGGAAATATTATAAACACTAAGATTAATATTAAACTTAACGCACTAATTCTTGCTAAAATCCAAAGAAGAATCTGTATTGTTATTGATTCTGACCTGAAATCTCGGCTTCGGTCATTTTCCCACCGTTGTAACGTAACTTGCTTCTGCCTTTTCTATAAATACTATTCATGGTAATTATTCTGATAAATTTTCCTCCATGGTACTTTTATAGTAGGTCAGTTCATATTAAGTTTTGACAAAGGCAGACATGTTTTTACGTTCGCTAAGTTTTCATTTGCAAGAATATGACAAATGAACTTTGTTAAGTTATTAATTGATTTTATTTGTTTTAAGTTTTGAATTGTGACTGCGCGATTTTTTCTTTTCAGTTAATTTTATATTTCTTCCCACCCGCTCGTCTTAACCAAATTTTTGTTTTTCTTCTAGTGTAATTTACAGTTACACAAAACTAATTTACTTTTTATTTTATTGCTCATTTTTTGTTCTTTATTTAATCTTATTTTACTTATTATTTGTCGTTTTAGTTTTTAGTTGTAAAGTTTTGCTCTTCTTCATTTCGAATTTGGACGAACCTTTTATTCTTTATTTTGTCGATGTTCTTTTTGTACCGTTTTCTCTTTTTGTTTTTCCTTTCAGCGTCCTACTGCTTATTTTTTAACCTTTTTAAAGACGTTCTTGTTTTTATTTAAACTTGTTTACGTCATTTTCTGTTTTTTCTAAAACTTTTCTTCTATGGTCTTTTAACTTTCGTTTTTGATTCTTTTAATTTCATTTCGACAAAGGTCGATTTTTTTATATATAGCGTTCTATTGCTTATTTTTCACCATTTTTTTTTTATAGACGTGCTTGTTTTTATTTAAAATTGTTTACGTCGTTTTGACAAAGGTTGAGCTTTTGTTTTTGTCTCGACTAAGGTCAAACTTGTCATTTTTATTTTTTGTTTGTTTCCATCAATTTAAAAAAAAATTCCTGTTTCTTTTTTTGTTTGCATTTTGCGTTAATTTTTAGGTTAGTACTTAATTTTTATTAAATTTATTTCCCTTAAAAATAAAAATTAAAAGGGAATTAAAATAGATTTTTTTCTTCTTTTACAATATTTTGATTAGTTTCCTTTTAGTTATTTCTTTTATTTTAAAAACGAAAAACAATTTTGTTCATTGATGTAGGGGCCTTGGTGATGCTGAAGCTATAGGTACATGGTTAATGTTTATTTGATTCGGCCTTGTGTCATACTTAAGCGAACTCCTTACAGCTTACAAGTTTTATCCAGAATTATCATCATCAGAAGGTTTTCATAAAAAGGTTGGAATGTGTGGATTAGTGTAGAATAATTGAATAGTGTCAGAATTAAATATACATTTTTCTTGTTAAAAAAATTTATTAAAAGGAAAAAATAACGCAAGTTGTAGAAGTTAATGTGCAATTAGAAACATTATTAAGAAGTTAAGGGTAGAGTTCGTGTTCAGTGATAAAGTTATGGGTATCAGGATTTGTAGAAAATGTTCTTAGTAGTAATTTGTTGAAAGACTATATGCATACGTGCGTATGTATGTATTTATTTGATAGGAAGGTCTTTGAATGGAGAAGAAGAAGTAAAATAAATCAGCACACGAGAAAGAAGGAGGAGGACAATGTGCGACGCGACCTATGTCCGGGTTGGTTGAAGTTCTCCCGTTACATTTTAGTAGTTTCGTCTCGCTGCTTCTATCTGGCTCTGTTGACCGGTCACAGTAATTAAATCTGGTCATGTGACCTGCTCGAGAGGCACTTTCTGCTTTAGGTGTGAAAAATGTTTGACCGACGTCACCGTTCATTATTCTATTTCGTATCCAATCAGGTTCCAGAATTTGCTTTTCACACTGACTTGTGAAATTTGCTATGGTCTGGGTTTTTCCCAAAATGTTTTTAGTCGTTTGAATCTACTTTTGCGGGTGTGTACTTTTACTTTGTATGTTTTAGTTGGGTTTTTACAAAATGCTTTTAATTCTTAATTTCTTATCTGCCACAATGCTTGTCAAATTGGCCTTGTGGCAAACACAACCGAAGTCCCCACAATTTAAATATCAGAAGGTTAAAGGTTGGATGTTGAAATGTTGAAGGAAAAAATATTTCGTTTCTACATTAAAGTAATTTTTTATTAACAGAATAACAAGATTGTAAGAAGAAAAATAAAATGTTCATAGAGAAAATGCATGTAGTTAACTGTTCAAAGAGAAATGTAAGTAGCAAAGTTTTCCACAGGAATTAAGGATTCATAGTTGATAGTAGTAAGTAGGTAAATGTCCCGGGTCGTATACTGATAGCGGCAGAAGGTAAAGTCTTATGTTCCTTCCCCTGTCTGGTAGGTTGGCAACAGGGTGAGAAAGAAGATGAAACAAATAAAGAAATTGTACTTAACGCAGAAGTCGGAGTGTCCTGTTGTTGTTGTTGTTTTCCTTGGCGGCGTGGAGTAAAAACGAAGAAAAGTAACTTTAGAAGAAGAGGTAGAATGAACATATGTCGACGCGACATGACCTCGGCTTGAAGTTTCTTCTTTACATTGCGATGAGATGCTATCAGATACGACTTCCATTCTGACTGTCCTGACCGGTCACGGAACGTGGTTTAAGTAGTGAAATTTATCATGTGACCACCTCCAGCAGACATTTTCATTCTTTAGGCGTGAAAAAGAAAAAGTTTGACTGGCGTCATATATCAATTTTCAATTTCCTATTTAATCAGGATCCAGAATTTTACTTTTCACACTGACTTGTGAAATTTGCCTTGTTCTGGGATTTTCCAAAATGCTTTTGTCATTTGGATACGATTTTACGGGTGTGCAATTTCATTTTATGTGTTTTAATTAACTGTTGGATGATATAGGATTTGTATCCTATATTGAAGAAAAAACCTTTGAAAAAGAAACAACCACTCATCCTGGCAGAGAAAAGTCGGCTTATAAAAAATCTTTTGGAGTTGATCTCAAAGTCCGATCCTCCTGACAATTAATTCGAGAATTTACAAACCACTGTTGATGTTATGAAAGCCAACATTGTTAAAAATACAAAATCAACAAAAAAAGTATGGTTGCTTATAAGAGCCAAACAAAAATAAGGATATGGTGGGCGATAAGTGCCACAATAATATAAGCGATATGGTAGATCAAAACAGCCAATATAAGAAAAAGAAATAGGAGAACCTGATGTCCAAAAATTTTGACCAGAACAAAAAACCGACAATGTGGTAGCCGGGGAATCACCGTATAGCTGGAAAACCCCACTAGAGAGCAAAATAAACAGGGTTTTCAGGAAAGAGCCAGGGGTACGCACATCTTATCAAAGATGGGGACCTCGTATTGGATGACCAGAAACGACAGGAGTTGGAAAAGTGAACAGTGTCCATCTTCCATTAAAGACACCGTGTAGGAATCTTTGGATTTCTTTGTTAATGTTCCCTGAGCAAATTATCAAGTGCTCTTGATTTCTCATGTGTGGCGTACTGTTATTCTCACCCGAAGAGTATATAGCGGTAATGGGCAGAGAACTCATCACCTTGAACCTCACACTCAGAAACGATGATGGGGGAAAGCGAAGGACCAGTATAACAATCTTCAAGGTGCCTCAGTTAATGAAATTGGAGAATCTAGCACAGAATCTAGAACAGTATGACGAAATTCTGGATGTCTACTACGATTGAAAGCATTGGAAATATAGGTTCGTATAATGTTGGACAACCAAGCCTTCAGCTCCGTTCCCATTTGCCTGGATGTTAGTGGCCGGAATAATACGATCATAGTTTCGGGATGAAAACTGACATGTTGGAGCGGCCAGACTGGTCCCCTAGTTTTTTCCTACCCAGAGTAGAAGCCCCTGTCAACCAAAATCTCCTATGCAAGGCACTGATTTTTTTCTTGGTGCTTACAAAAGTCATGTCAGTGATCGAGGCATTTGTGACGAAGTTAGGTATATTTTTAAACTTACGTCCCCTGTTAAGCCATTGACGCCTGCATCTGCGGTAGGAGAGAAGGCTAAAGAGGATTTGACTGGTCGGCGGTAGGAGTAGAGGGATCTCCAAACAGTAGGATCTCAGTTCCCGGAATCCTCCACGACCACGGGCACTGTTCTCAAATACAACTCAAAGTGAGATGCCCTGGGCAATTATAGGCGAATGACGCGGCAAGTAGACAAGCGTCACGGACCATCTTACACAAAGAGAGAACTATTACTGAAAGAAGCAACCGGCCAAGACCACCCTTATTTAAGACAGAAGAAGACAAGCCTTTTCTTATTCTCATTTTTGGCCTTGTGCTAGATTTTAGTATTTCATGCAAAATATCACTTTCTTCTAGACTTTATGAATTTAATACTAGACTTTATAAATTTAAGCGCAGTACTAGACTGGTGGTTAGGTCTCATCATTTTACAGTTGAAATGGTTTGATGTAAACTTAATGTTTATGTGAACAGTTTCTTCTATCGGAAGTCTCGCTTGTGGAAATCGCTTTCTGATTTGTGCTTCCCAACTTTGATCTTCATAAATTTAAATGTAATGTCAATCGTCATATTCTATTTTCTTAATTGTCCCCTCCCACTCTTTGCACTTAATTTGTCCATAACATAGCGACACAACAGCCTCGTTGTTCTGTCAAAACCACTAACAGATCTAGGGTTCTATATGCTCTAACTACCAGTCGACCAATCCTTGAATTTCTTTTTTAATCATATCACCCCGAGCAAGGCGGTAACGCCACTGATGTGCAGGGGTAGTCCCCTGCACATCAGTGCAGGGGTAGTCCCCGTAAGAGTGAAAAGATTGAAAAAGAAAGCCGGAAACCACATCCTAAACAGGAAACAAGGGATGAGCCTCTTCACCTGTTCAATAGATGTGGGTAGAGTGTGAACCGGGCGATAGTTTAGTCTATCTACTCCAATTGAAAAAAATAAAAAAATAAAGAAAAGAGTAAAAAGATTGGAAAAGAGAAAGCCGGAAACCACATTCTAAACAGGGAACAAGGGATGAGCCTTTTTACCTGTTCAATAGACGTGGGTAGAGTGTGAACCGGGCGATAGTTTAGTCCATATACTCCAATTGAAAAAAATATAATAAAGGAAAGAGTGAAAAGATTGGAAAAGAGAAAGCCGGAAACCACATCCTAAACAGGGAACAAATGATGAGCCTCTTCATCTGTTCAATAGACGTGGGTAGAGTGTGAACCGGGCGATAGTTTAGTCTATATACTCCAATTGAAAAAAATATAAAAAAGGAAAGAGTGAAAAGATTGGAAAAGAGAAGCCGGAAACCACATCCTAAATAGGATGAGCCTCTTCACCTGTTCAATAGACGTGGGTGGAGTGTGAACTATATTATTATATTATATCATATTATATTATATTATATTATTCAATGTCCATCTGTTGTATACCTACTTATATACAGGAATGCAATGTTCCTATCCTCTTAAATACGTGGACTCTATTAGAGTAAAAATATAGTCGACTAGAGTGATTATACTGACTAACAGTTTCCTAGCAATTTATCTAGTTTACGCAGGATGCAAGTTGTGTATTTGTTGATATACTATTATTCCCAACCTCTGCTTTGATGATTACTCACGCAATAACCTTTTCGAGTTACAATCCAATCACAATTCAAATATCGCTTCATCCACTGATCTTTTATCAGGAATAACATTGAAATTCTTACTACAAGAAAATGCAACCCTAACTTGAACGCAAGATGCTCAGTTGATGTCATATTGTATATTTGTGGCTATTGTGGCGCAGTGGATATCGGCTCGGAACGAGAAATCGGGGAGCCGAGTTCGAATTCCAGTTGAATTCATTGCATTCACTTACGCGCAAATACTCTTGGAAAAGGTATTAATCTGTCTCTTCCTTCCAGTTATGGGTTAAATAACAGGATAGATTGGGTTCTATAGCCTTGGCTGGCAACCAGTCTACTGCAGAAAGCAATGGCAACCTACTGCGGGATAATCTTCTGCCCAGTCAGTCATGTCTCTTTCGAGACATGATCGCCCAGGAATAATTTTATTTCCTGTATATGTACCGTCGCTGATTAAGGTAGTCTTAAGTCATCAGTGGTTGTCGTCCGTCAAAACAGATGTGTGATATAAAATGTAAAGAAGGAACGTAGCTGTTCAGGTGTAACTATGGAACGCACGACCGGAAACACGGCGGTTTTTGTCTCTGAAGTGACAATTCGACCAGTTTTTTGCCAAGCATTTAATAAGAATATGTGAATTATAGAGAGACAACAGATATTCGTGAAGAGCGCGAGTGTCCAGAGATGAAAGAACGTAGAGCGCCGGCGACTGACATTATTAGTAGCCACTTAACAAGGCAGGCATTGCATCAGATTTCCAATTCAAAGTGGGTGATGCTCAACCGACGAGTCAACCTAATGTACCGAATACACTACATTCTATAGAATTTCAGAGTCATCTATCTTATCAATCTTTGGTCTTTCACATCTATCTATCTATCTATCTATCTATCTATCTATCTATCTATCTATCTATCTATCTATCTAAGATTGTTTATAAATAATCTAACAAAGGTACCATTATTGACACTACCGCATCTGTTATTGTTTCCTCGTCTGAGCCAGAGAACATCGCTATAAATTTGTTCAAATCTGGCGTCGTGTTTCCGGGTTAGGCACGTTACGTTTCCATTTCTTTTGGGCAGACGATTGATTTTGTGCGCGGAGGAGACTGCATGCAGTTATGAATCCGTCCTGTCATTAGGATATTGTTCAAGCTAGTGATGGCTATGTAATGATATCAGTAGTGTTTTGCTCTTGATAATGGAGTCCGTCTTGACATGCGTGACATGCGCAGTTCCTGTTGCAGGCCAGTGACTTCCATTCCTACCGCTTTATACAAGAGTAATGGCTTGTTTCAGCAAGATAACACAACATTTAATCTTGAGTGGGTGACACTGATTTCATGAAACCTCAGTTGATTTCAAGTAACCCAAACTCTCACCAAATTTAAACCGCATTCAGCATATATGACATACAACAAACGTCACTAAATTCCCTGCAGACACACTTAACAAAATCAGCGCCACTATGGATAGCTCTTAAACGTGGCTGGATAGATATACCCATGAAACAACTCCAACACACTTTAGCCTCCTGACGCGTTGCGTAGCCATTATTATTCCGGCAAATAAAGGAGCTGCATATTTCTAATCTTTCTCATTATTTTATATTTTATAATTGATTATTTTATAACAAACACCATTTTTAATTTATATCTTGTATAATGTAAACGTGATGTTTTTTTATTTATTAAAAAGTGACATAATAGTTCTTCTTCTTCTTCTTCTTCTTCTTCTTCTTCTTCTTCTTCTATGTGTCATGTCCATTCAGAGCGTAGGCGAATCATGGCCTTCCACGCCTCTCTATCTTTGGTGGGTCTTAGCACACTTTCTCCAGTTCCCCCCACCCAAACCCCGCTCTGCCATCCACCTGCTCAGTCCCGTAAAATATGTTATTCGCTGCATTCTTCTGTTTCACTTTCCTTCTATCTGAACTGTGAGTATCACATTCTCTAAATCTTCTTTCCTCGTCATATGTACTAGGAACTTCAACTGTCTTTTTCTGATGCTAAGTATTAATTTCCTTTCGTTTCCATCTTTTCCAAAACCTCATCATTGTTTACATGCATTATATTCGCACCATCCTTCTGTAGAACCAGATTTCAGTTGCTTCAAGTTTTTCCTTCATCTTTGATGATATTGTCCGGGTTATCTCTCCACCAATTTTGTACAAGTGTCCATTTAGCGAAAACAGTCAGTTGTAAAGCCAAAACTGAGCGATGTCGGAAAGAATTCGAGGAAAGCGATCAGCACCTTGCAGCCTCTGTCGCCACATAAACTTACAGAGGTAAAAGTCCAGCATTGTTTGGTGAGGGCTGTTCTTTCGCTTATTCCTGAACTTGGCGGCCCTCCACATTTGTTCGATGTGTTGTGTGTGGGCGCCATTTTGTGGATCAATAAAATTCAAGATGTGATTCACTGTGAGATTGGCAAAATCATTCCTCACTTGATTGTATCCCTTACACTTGTTTGTGATTATTGTGAAACCAGGCCGAACCGACTGCTTGATTATAGGCGTCAGTGTTGCTGCACTCCGGTCTGGTATTGCATACAAGTAACATTCCTTAGTCTCACGACACATTCCACCAAATACCCAAATTGTATTTATATTTAATCTTCACAAAATTATTTAAGTTTTTGATACTTCAAATTTTTTGTACAAAATTCGCGGGGAGATAACTCTTTCTCTCCTATCTATATAAACTATCCCTTAACGTAAACCTTTCCCTTGTACAAGGGGA